>JAPKID020005002.1:0-11366 GCA_026931265.2 Tropidonophis doriae | reverse complement strand
CTGTGCACCGCCCCGAGTCCCTTCGGGGAGAGGGGGCGGTTTAGAAATTTGACTAAATAAATAAATAAATAAATAAACGCGACCAATGCCGTCTCTGTGCTGTGCCCAGGCAGGAAGCCAGACTGGTGCGGGTCCAGATAGATAGATTCCTCTAGGTGCTGAGGCAGTTGTCGCGCCACCACACTCTCAACAACCTTCGCAAGGAATCGAAGGTTGGAGACTGGACGGTAGTTGGCCAACACAGCCGGGTCCAGGGAGGGCTTCTTGAGGAGGGGCTTCACCACCGCCTTTTTCAAGGTGGCTGGTAGATACCCCTCACTCAAAGAAGCGTTGACAACTCCCTGGAGCCAGCCTTGTGTAACCTCCTAGGAGGCCACTACCAGCCAGGAGGGACACGGGTCCAGTAAACATGTGGTGGCGTTCAGCCGCCCCAGTATCCTGTCCATGTCCTCAGGAGTCACAGGATCAAACTCTTCCCAGGTAACAGTCTCAAGACCTGCCACCGTCAGCCCGTCTGAACTAGTCCAATCGGAGGCCAACCTGTCCCAGATCTGAACGATTTTATCATGCAGATAACACCCAAATTCCTCTGCACGACTCTGCAAGGGGGCATCCCGCGCCCTCTGGTGAAGAAGGGAGCGGGTCACCCTAAACAGGGCGGCGGGCCGGTTATCTGCATACGCGATAAGAGCGGAGAAATAGTTACGTTTCGCCGCTTTAATCGCCACTAGGTAGGTCTTCAAATGCGACCTTACCAGTGTCCGGTCAGACTCGGAGCAGGTGGCCCTCCAATCGCTCTGTAGGCATCTCTTCCAACGCTTCATCATTCTTAGCTCCTCAGAGAACCAGGGAGCCAAGGTGGTTCGGCGCTGGGTGAGAGGCCGCAAAGGCACAACCCGATCCAGGGCCCCTGTGGTCGCACTATTCCAAGCGGCCACTAGGTCCTCAGTCGAGTCACGGGTCAGGTTCTCAGGTACTGGCCCAAGCTCCAGCTGGAACCTCTCAGGGTCCATCAGGCGCCTGGGGCGGAACCATCTCACCTCTTCCAGTTCTACCTCGCTGCGGTGGGATGTAGCGGTTGGAAAGCCCAACCGAAGGAGAGAGTGATCTGACCATGACAGGGGTTCAACAGCTATTTCCCCTAAATCAAGATTACTCAACCACTGGCTGGAGGCAAAAACTAGGTCCAGTGTGTGTCCCCCAGTATGGGTGGCAAGAGGCAAGAGGACTATAAGTCAATTGCCAAGGGCAAAAGTACAGGTAGTCCTTAACTTATGAATACAATTGGATCTAGAATCCTAATTGTGGAGTGAAGCAGTCATTTAAGTGAAGCACAATGGGACTGCTTTTTTGTTCTCTGCTCAAGTACAACTGGTACTTTCAGTTGTGGACTTGAAGCCATTTTCTGGGTTGTTAAGTAGACAGAGCGAAGGAGCTGCCTGTTTGGAACTGAAATCCTCTTAGCAGGTGGACCTTTTGCTCTCCAAAGTTTCTGTAGCCCACCAAAGAATTTCAGCTGCTCTCATCACAGAGCCCTCCCTCAGCCCTCCCAAGGATTTCAGCTCCCTTTAGCCCTTTTATTTGCAATATTTCCCTATTGGCTTATCAACTGACTTTGTGGGGAAGCCAGCAGAAAACACTGCAAAGGGTGATCACTTGATTGTGGGGCACTTGGTAAATGTGAGCTGGTTGCCAAACACTTGAAATGGGCAATGTGACTGTATGGGAACCACGTTTTACCTGACAGAAGTACATTATGAGCCATAAAACACCCTTTCCGATCATAACTGGTTGCTAAATATCCAGGGGTGGTATTCACTTACTTTTCCCTACCAGTTCGCAAATGTGAATGCACGTGCCCCATCCACGTATGTGTGCGGCTTGAAAACATGCCTAAACAGAATGGCATAGAGCCGGGGTGGGCGAGGGGGCCCATTTGTGATTTCCACTATTGGTTCAGGCAAACTGGTACGAATCAGCTGAATATCACCTCTGTAAACGTCCTACGTCAAGGACGTCCTGTATCCACAAACCAGTGTGAGCAGTATATTCTAGTGGGAGTCCTGCCTGAACCTTGATAACAATTAGGAAAGGAGCAACCGGAGTGAAACAGCAGCTCCTCCCAACTGCTGTCAGAACTTTGGGAAAGTCTTTTTTGAGACTTTTGTTTGAATTGAGTAATAAAGACCGAGTAAAAAGGGTTGAGTGGTAAAAATATGTATGTGGAAACATCATAAACCTAGAAGGGCGGAGTTGACTCAGAGCAGTAGCTCGTTGGGGAAGGGTGGCAATACTATCAACCTGGTTGATAAACAAACTGTATTGTGTACAGATTTGTTATGCTATGGTGCCCAGTTTGTGGAAAACAAAGACCTCTCATACTTACTAGAAGCACATCCATTGCTTTTTCTGCAAAGCAGGCAGGGATCCAAGATAGGAATACAAAGGACTCCTTTATAAACACTTCTGCATTAGGACTAGTTCTTGTGAAATCTTGCTGAACTTTTGGATCACTGCATTCCCTATTTGGGACATGAAGTTCCAAATCAGTTATTAAAAGCAGGACATCTCATTAAACCAGATGGTCTTTATTTCAGTGCCAGTATTACAGATACAACACAAATGTCCCAGAAGAACAAATTCAAATGGAACCCAGGACTGACAGACTCAGGAAATGAAAGGGGGGTGGGTGGGTGTTGGGGTGTTTCCAGAACGGGGAAGCAGCTTTGCAGTGGAATCTTGAGATGAGTCTTTCTGCAGCTAATGCCCCCCCTCCATCTCTAAGATGTTTGCCCAGGAACACACTCTTCCTTTCTACTCATCCTACCACAGCTGACAGCCAAGGAACAGACAAAAGGAGGTCCGAGATTTGGGATGGGGCACATTGAAAAACGACTTGCTAGAGCAGTCAGTCTTGTCCATCATGATGCTTCTTCAAAGAGGCACTGGCCCAAAATGGGCTCGGTTTCACTGCCCAATGTCCTGCCAAATCCTCTAAGCAGCATTTCTGTCCAGAACAGCAGATCCATACAGGGCTCAAATCACTGCTCACCAAGGGTGCAGTCATGTGTAGAAAGGGGTTCCAACATCGGGGGAACCCAAGGAGAAAAGAAGGGCACCAGCTTCCTTGAACAAAAGTGTCTAAAGATGGTAACCCGGTAAGAAGGAGCCAAGCCAACCCATCTCACCCACCCATCTGCTGGACACAAGGCGGCAATAGCAGCAGCAGCAGCCCCCTTCTCAGGGGAGGGGGGAGAGGTCACATGCCACAATGTGCACCCCCTTCCCCAAACAAGGGAACGTGGTGTCTGTGGTGAATGGGGCTCAGCAGTTCAGGAGGGGGAAGAGAGAGTGCGCAAGGTTCGAAAGAGAGATGCTTCAGGTTGAGCAAGGCCAGTGCTCCTTGTCCTCTGCAGCAGCTGCAGCTCCTCCAGCCATGGGGAGGCTGGGAAACCTCTGGAGTCACAGGCTCTGCCCAACGTTCCTTTGGCCAACCAGGTAGGCTGAGGAGAGCAGAGCTCACTGCCAGGACTGGGGGGGGAAAGAGTTGACCTCTGCCAGGTCCTGCATTGCTGAGCCCTTGTGGTTGTATGTCAGCTTGATCCGCATGCGGAGCTGTTGCTGCAAAAAACCAGAGAGGTGAAAACTGAGCAGTGGGTGGAGAGGAGGCAATGTCCAGCCCTGGCCAGATAAGATACCAAGAGCGGAGTCAAGCGAAGAAGCAGCAAACGCCACATCTTCCTTTGCCCAAGGCTCTCTTGATTCCTTTGGGCCTCCCCTGCTAAAGGCCACCTGAAGGGAGGCTGGAGAACTGCCTCACTTGTTTACCTTTTGCGGATTCAGGACTTTGATGACTTGTGTGATGGTCCCTGTGTTAAATGCTGGGATGCTGCTGCTGCTCGGAGACAGGAGCTGCAGCTGGAATGTCTGGAGAGAAAAAAATAAGGGAGCCAGGCTGATTTCCTGGCAATCCCAAGCAAGCACTCCACAGAAACATTCTGATGGCCAAACCACATCTTAGGTTAGCCTAAGACCTGACCCACCTTTGGTACCGCAGCCTGGAAAACGAAATCTGTCATGTCCACATCAGTGCTGTTGGAGGCCTGTATGGTGATGACGGTGACACTGGGGTTGGTGTTGGAGCGCTCGAAAGCAAAATCAATGTTCAGCCCATTCTTGTTGTATGCTGTGATTGGAGGAATGCCTGTGGAGAAGCAGCACTGCTCAAATCCTGGGGCCGCCTGCAACCTCCCTTACTTTTTAGAAGCTCGGATTCTAACACCTTCACAGGCGAGGATGTGAGGAACCACGCTGCAGGGGAATGCCTGGCTTTTGTTTCACTCTCCTTTTCATTCCGGAGCGATGTCCTGGCAACTGCCTGGACTGGTCCCTGCGGTTTTCTTAGCCAGGTCTTTGAAAGGGGTTTGCCATGCCTCCTTCCTAAGGCTGGCCCAAGGCCACTCAGCTGGCTTTGTGCCTAAGGTGGAACTAGATTTCATAGACTCCTATTTCTAGTCCACGATGGCTCTAGAAAACCAGGCTATCGTAATCAACATTACACCACAACCTCACAAGAAGCAGGTCTGTTTGCAAGAGTAAGTTTTGTCAGCAATACTCTTTTGTTTTTGATTGGGGTTCTCAGTCATCTTGGGAAATATTTTCAATAGAAACGAGCTGTGTACATTTCTATATGCTAGCAATCTCTTTCCATATATCAGCCTAGCTCCTCATGTCCAGAGCATTCTACATTCTCACCAGAAGGTATATCATTGAAGATGGGTGGTGAAGAAAGTCCATCCAACAGAAATGGAGGCTGTGGTATCTGTGGGGCAGGAGCTGGAGGACCTGCAAAAGCAACACACAGAAAACCCCATGGCTCCCCAAAACTGGGCTTCCCACCATCCTTTTTTTCTCCCACCTGAATACAGGATTTCACCTGTTGTTGGATTGAGATCCCCAAGGAGGTCCAGCAGCTCCCCACCAGCAGAAGCTGCCTTGCTGGAAGGGGCCGTTGATATGACAGGAGTGATGTCATTGCTTCCCAAAAGATCCAGCAGGTCATTGGCCTACCGAAAAGCATGGAGACAGCCCATTAATCTATCTAGACAAAAGAGCATGCAACTCAGAAGAAAACCCCCAGGGAAACAGCTAAGCAGGGGAATTTCTGAAGAGGAGTAGCAAGAAAACCGTCAACTGATCGTATGGTAGTTTAAGTCCCTCTTGCAGCCACTCTTGTTGAGAGCATGAACGCCAAAAACATTCACTTTTCTTACCTGGCTTGCTGGTGCGAGGCTGGACAGAGGCGGCTTGGTCTCCAAGACTGTTGGCTCTGCTTCCCCATTGGGCTGAGTAACATCTGTCGGACCGTTAGCTGCCAATTTCTCCAGAACTGGCATACGTTCAAGCAGAGCTGACCTGCAAAGGAGCAAGGAATCAAATCCCATGGTTCTATTCACATGGAGAACTGAGGTAGAAGGCAATTGCCCCTGTTACAGAGGGTCTCTCTGAGAAAGGAAGAAGAATGGCCCTAGCAGTGGCACATCAAGCCATCAGATAAGCTCTTTCAGCTAGTAGCAGGCTCTTGTAACGTGTGTTTAGGACATAGCAAACAGATCAATAACAGGGGTTTTCTGTTAGACATGGTGCACAAGAACAGTGTTACTTTATCTGGTCTTAGGGTATATTAGGCTACATGAACACAGCCAGATGTAGTTTTGCGGAGAATTTAGTAAGTGGCCAGTTACAATTGATACACTCCAAGAGATGCATGGTGAGTATCCTTAAATTTCAGAAGTGTTTCTTAGATAATCTTATGTCATCTACTAATATCTGCCCATACTGAAAATCTGACTTCTAGATAATAGATAATAACTATTCTCTAAAAAAGTATTCACTCTTCAACAGAGCTGCTCATTATTTCATGACAATAGCTAAGATAAGAGTTGTGATAGCAAGTCTTTCTTTCAGCAAGAGTCCCTCTTCAGTCTCGCCACGTGTATCTCAAGATTCTCCATTGGACAATGAAGAGTTTGGAAGGAAACAAGACCACCAGTCCTGGGCCTCCAGTACTCACCTCATGTGGTCATACTTTTTGAATAAGGCATTGTACTCCACTGCCCTCTGCTGGAGCTCCACATCAATGCTGCTGCCATATACGGAGACCACCTTCTTAATGCGACTGCCGAGAGAGAAAGGGGCAAAAATCTGACTTTAGCAGGACTGCCAGTCTCAAGCCTTTCGCTATAGCAGGTTCGAAACACAACTACCATGGCCCTGGGGACGCTGAATGGACTGCCGGTGGAAACATCTGACCTCTGTCACAAAGTTTTCCTCTGAGGTTCAACAGAGAATTCAGCGCTGAAGGCTCCTCTTCCAAATGCCAGCCTCTTGGAGAGTTTGGCTTTTTTCAGAAGCTTTTAAGCACAGCACCAGACACCCAGCTGCAAAGGCAAACCTCTTCCATACCCCAGAGGACTCACTTGACTGTGCAAGTGAACCGCGTTGACAGTTTCATGATGGCGGTGAGGGCGTAGCCCCGTGTGACTGATGCCGTCAAGTTGGAGACAAGGATACTTTCCAGAACATCAAGGACTTCATCCTCTGTGACCTGGGCAAACCAAAGGTTTGGACAGGAGTAAGGAACCAGGGAAAGCAGCCGCCTGGTCAAAAGCTCATGCCCCAGAAACCACAACCATCCTCTTCCTTTCTCCAGTCAACAAACCTGGATTGGCTCTTCCTCCTCACACTGACCGGATACCAAGAGATCTCCATATTCACCAATGCACCAGGAAGCCACCTGTACCAGGGGCTGCTAGCAGAGGAGAAGGAAAGGTGACAGTTGATAGTTCAGCCATGTTCTCTACTTGGAGACAATCAAGAGTGTTCCCGCCCACCCCCCACAGGTCTTACTTGGGAATAATCTCCCAGAATGGCTTTGTAGAGTTTCTGTACAGTGTAGGCATGCATCTCCATGCTGTTGGTAATGAGCTGGATAAGGTTGGGCACAGCATCATCACGAACATAGCTCCCTGCCTGGAGTGGGTGGGGGAAAATGACAGTATTACATTTTAGCCACGGTTTGGCAGTTAGAAAGAGGTTTCTATTGGGGAAGCTACAGATGTTGGACCAGCAAATTATATACCCAAGAAGGGACAATCAACTCTGTAAGTCAGCTACGATCAGAGAGATTCCAAGTAGTCAGATAAAAGTGATTAAACTAATGAAATAACAGGCTATACCAGTATATATGCAAAATTCCATAGTCCAAATCTCCTTGAAACAGCTCAGTCAGTGACTGTTGGAAGTTATGATGGCACTGAACATGGTGGTTATGACCAGTCCTCAGAGTTCCGCTCATTCCAACAGCCTTTCATATGCCCAATCAAGATCTGGGCACTTGGCAACTCATTTGCGCTCCCCACTGGTTGCTATTTGTGACCTTCCCGGCCAGCACCCAAAGAAAGTCAGTGGCAGAGCCAGCAGGGAAGGCCACAAGCCTACCTATCTTCTCCTTTCATGCACAAGGGTTGACAACTGCCTTTCTGCAGACCACTACCAGGCTGCGGCCCAGATAGTTTCATTTGCGTATGTGAATCTAGGTTGCATGCGTGAAATATCACCCCCCCCTCCCATCTGCTGCTCTGCCAGTCATTGGAGCCAGAAAGGTTGGGGAGCACTGCCATAGCAGTCCTGCACTCCCCCTCCAACTTTCATTGCACCTCCCTGATCTATGCCTCTCACACATGCTCCTGTACCCGGCAGCCCCCTGCCATTTCCTCCCCCCTTGCATTACGTAGCAATTCCATTCCCAAGTGCTGTCATCAAAGACTACTGTGACCCTCAGAAAAAAAGTTTTCTGCTGCACATTGGTAGAATTAAACAGAGAAAATACTGAGGGATTCAGCACAAACTATTTAAAATGGTCTTCAATAATGGCTATTACAAACAATAATCTATTCAATTTATGAGTTCTCAATGACTGAGCTGTTTACTAATTGTTAAAAACATTTTAAACAAGAAAACCAATGGAAATAAAAAGAACAGAGGCAGCAAAGGCTAACAAATCCAGATTGGAACCAAAAACAAAAGGGTGTGTGTGTCAATCACACTTGTTAAAAGGCCATGTGAGGGACCAGGCCTTCAGGACCCTTTGAAACACCAGTAGGATGGGCTGTTCAAATCTCGGGGGAAATCTAATTTCCAAGGCTTGCACTGAATCAGAGAAAGCATTGAGATAGATGGCACTATTTAATTGGAAGAAGCATGTCAACCCTGCCAGACTGAACCAGTCAGGCAGATCTTATAGGAGACGCAGTCCCTCAAGTAAGGTCCCAGGCCATCATGTAGGACTTTACAGGCAGCACTTGAATCACACCCAGCAGCAAACTCACAATCAGTGTAACCCCTGTCGTTTGTGGCATGCATGGCTAACTGGGTCCTTCCTTCCAACATTCAGCAAGAGGAGTCCCTGGCCCTCTTTCAATGCAGCCAGTCAGACTATGACGAGCAGAGCATGATCCCACTCTGTAGCCACTTAACAGGGATGCACAGGGAGAATGCCTGCTGCCTGGCATACATGAAATCATGGTGAAGCCTCTGTAGAAGCTATGCTTACCGTTGTCAAGACGCGCATGATTGTATCTATGTGCCAGCGTTTAGAAGGAGCATATCTGGAAAATCAACAAACGTATGTTCAGAGAGGATCATATGCCACTATCTGCTCAACAATTTCTAAATTTCCCCACATATTCAGGCACAATACTGGAGTAATCTGGATTTTGTTGCAGACATTTGTGAACTGAAGTTAAACCCTGTACTGGGGCAAAGGAGGATTTCTGGGGGAGCAATGATGATGATGGTCATCATCATCATTAGTTCAGTGCTCAATGGCATCTGGGCAATCTTGCAGGAAGCATGGCCTAACGACATGATTCCAGCATGCAAATGTATGCCTTTTCTCCAACGGACTGCAATTGCCATAGCTGTTCAAGTCAACACAGCAGCTAAGAGTGGGATGGCAAAGCAAGAAGAGAGTTTCACTGCAAAGGGCAATAGAACCCCATTACTTCCCTTGCTTAGTGCAAAGGTCTCTCCAATCAACAGCTTCTGATCCAGACACCAGTAAAATCCAATGTAGCCCTTTTAGATGAGATAGCTTCTTATACAACCAGTTAGTCAGCAGGCTTTCCCACAACACAGCCTCTAAATCAGGCAAATCCAACCTGTGGCCCTGGACAGCTAGTACTGCAGCCCCACAAGATCGTAAACTTTTAACATTATGTGATTTATATACATTAACTATACAATATATTTTATATGAGGCCCAAGGTAATTCCTCCTCACTCAGTGTGGCCTAGGCAAGCCACAAAGTTGGACACCCATGTTGTAAATGTTGGTGGCAGTACTAGAATGAGTGGCAAGACTGGCCATAAAAAAATCTATGGAAGCTTTTAAGAAGAAATCTTACTTTTCTGCTGCAAGAAATATTCCTGATGCACAATCAGCCTTGAACTCAGGCTCACAAGAATCCAAAAAATATAGCAACTCTTTCATCATTCCCCGAATGTTGTTCCCATTCACAAGAGCAAAGCTGAGTTCCATTGCGCGCCTGGGAAAGGTGAAAGAGGAAAGGGAGTCATTAGCCATAGGGTATTATCAGGACATGATACCCAACTTCAACTGACACAGAAAGAAGAACCATGGCACCCCTGAGAGTATTTCTGGGGACACAGGTATGCTTGCTGACTTCAGTCAGCCAAGTCATTATCAAGTGTCCTCCCTTGTCCGCATGAATCAAGAGGCCAAATCTCTAAGCACTGCCAGATATTTTCCTCGCCAATGAAACTATCAAATTTTGAATAGGTCTCAACCCAGAAAAGGACACTTCCTGTCCTCCAATGGCTAAACGCAATCAACCAGGTGTGCATTTCAATCCCCAGTTTTGATCATTTCCTAAACTTTGAGATTATCTCCAAGGCAATAATGACTACCAACCTCTGACATTTTAATATTTGAACAACAGTGATTTGCTAGGATAGCTTAATGAACCACCAAAAGAACTTGCATTAACTGAAACATTAAGAGATCCGTTAAAACTGCAGCAGATAACTGGTATTTTACATTTATGTTCAATCACAGCATGGATTGCTAGATAGCCTTTCTTTCTTCTGGCATCTTAAATCTCTATCTATGATTTATTAAATCTGTCCCAAAACTGACTCAAAATTCCACAAAGCTGAAATTCTGTAGGAGGCAGATCTCTTTTTTGATGCAATGTAACATCCTCAATGCTAGAAAGAATGAAAAAGACATCAGTGAAAAAGACCTAACCTGAAAATTACTGATGCTTCTTAAAAGTGCAAAAAATTCTATTTATGTTGTGGGACTGCATTTTAAAACTGTGGGTAGTATCTGTAAAATGTTGTGAGATTTGAAAAATAAAATTTTATGCCCTCTGCCCAACCTACCCCTGCTGGCTCTTACAACTCTACCCCGCCTTTTAAATCTTTTCAATGGATATTTAGTTCTGAACATCAAAACATTTAAACTAAGCAAAACTGCAAGCTGTTTTTAGGGCACATCGTTATTTTTTTCTCCAGAGCAAAGGACAAAGAAGTTTACTATAACGCGAGGATTACTCCAAAGAGTGATATCCAGGGCTGTTGAGATCAACATCTTGACACAAAAAGCAGGCAGAATCTTACAGAAGCCACCCTAGGAAAAACAACACTTTGGATATAGTACTTGGCTCTCTGGGAAAGATAGCTAAAAAAGAAAAAAAAAGGCAGAAGAAACACAGGGCAGCTAAAAAGTAATCTGTGATCATAGCCTGGCCTGCTCTTCCAGCTTCATTCACCGTTTGATGGAGACATCCAGATCCTTTAAGCAATCCACAATGGTGCTCCGGTGTCTCTGGACAGCATTGTGGTCAGTCTGCACAGTTTTCAACAAGGACGTCAAGGCTACATATCTGAGAAACAAGAAACAAATACTTAAGATGATGGTGGCTGCTCTGTACTATAGCACCTGCAGAGAGCAAAGGGGCAGTCTACTCAAAGTTCCCAAAATCAGTTTTGGCCAGCTAAGCAATACAAATATATCATTGTGACAAAAGGACCTAGATCGAACTACTGTATTGGAGTGAGCAAATAATATGTTCCTGACCACACTTAAAAGATGCCTGATGCTGGCCAGAATGTCAGGCCAGTTCCAATCATAAGATGCATTGATAGGCTTACCTTATATTCTTGTCATTATTGAGTAAAAAACGACCAAGAATGTTAATGGCCAGCACCTGCAGAAAAAGGGATAGATAAGGTCACAAAGAATCCCTGTGTCAGAATTTTCTGCTCTCCAACAGAAAATTT
>JAPKID020005001.1:0-11367 GCA_026931265.2 Tropidonophis doriae | reverse complement strand
TTACTTTCTGCCTTCCTTTCCTTTCCTTCCCATTGGGTTACTGGCAGCGGCAGGCCAGACTTACTTCTGGGTCCACCGGTGGAACGCCCTCTCACTGGCTCTCTAAATTTCACCATCCGGCTCTTGCGAGTAGGTGCGAGCCTGCAGAAACCCACCCCTGATACTTACCAACATATTTAATTGCCCAAGACATTGATTTTTATATAGATGATTTTTTTTAAGGGAGCTGGGAAATTAGAAATCTTTTCCTGTAGTTTTCTATTTCAGAAACTAAACATGGGTTAAGGGGACACAGTGGTCTAGCAGCTAGCATGCTGGCTTGTCGACCAAAAAGTTGGCAGTTTGAAAGACAAGTACTGCATGAAAGGGGGAGCTCCAGTTCTTGCCCCAACTCCTGCCAATCTAGCAATTCAAAAGCATGGCAAATGCAAGTAGATAAATAGGTACCACTTTCAGTGGGAAGGTAACAGTGTTCCATGCACCTTGGTGTCTAGTCATGCCAGCCACATGACCAAGGAAGTATCTTCAGACAATGTTGGCTCCCTCGGCTAGGAAACAGAGATAAGCACTGCCCCCTAGAATCGGACATCACTGGCCAGGGAAATCTTACCTTTATAAATATGGGTTAACTTTTCCTTATACTTAAAAAACAAAAAACAAAAAGAGTTGCCAATTTGCTTCCTAGATGGGATGTGGAAAGGAAAAAGAAAACTTTCTCTTCAGTCCAAGTGAACTTGGGCTTTCTATTAGAAAAGATTGAATGTCTGCTATTGATGGATAGGAATAAGCTAATATCTATGCTGTGCTTACAGACATCAGAGCTGTCTCCCAGACCTAAAACACCAGAAGTCCTCAGGTAAGATCAATAAAGTCCAGAGAATACTAACATCCGTTAGTTGTTTCTCCAGCCAATCTCTCCCAAGACTACATAGTTACAATAAATTCAGAATTCATGTAGATTCACAACATATACATATATCATTAGCTATATCTAATTAATGTAAGATAAAAGCTTGTTATAATAGACAGGGGCATCATTTTCTAAACAAAACAGAAAAAAACATTCCAAACACATAAATGTGCAGATATTGTAAAATGTAGAATGATCTATTTGAGATCTTTTCCTCATGACACTCCAACTTTTTGCATCTTAAGAATTAGCCAATATGGGCAATATTATGTACCAAATGAAATGCTACAGATGATCAATTCCTTGTTTAGAAATCCCATTTCTATTCTTCTGGTTGATTTTTTTTCCACCTAGGAAATTGGAATATACAGAGAAGAAATCAGAGGATGATCTAATACTGTATATTCTTGCTTGCTTATGTAGGGCACTGCAAGGAGAACCTCACAGAGTCTTATATGAATTAATTCCTGAAACTTCCGAAGAGCTTCAAGTTGTTCCCGGAAACATTGTTTTTGTTTTGAAAAAGGAGAGAGACAACTGGGCCACTGTTGTGTTTAATGGAAAGGTAATACAAGTCTTTAAAGCTTTAATTTACAAATGGGCTACAGAAAGTGTGTGAGATAATTGAATTTGTCTGACATGGATAATTGAATTTGTCTGACATGTCAGATATGAGACATTTGGCTTGGGTCAGATTATCTGACTGTGAAACTAATGTGGACAAACAATTTTCATAATATGGGGTGGTTTAGACAATGATACTAATGGAAAATATTTTCAAAGTCGCCCTTTGAGCTTTGATTAATAGCATAAAAGAGAAAGGGTTCTCCTCTGAGAACCCGTCCAACCACTGCTGCCTTATTTACATTAACTATTGGTGTCATTTTGGACCTTCATTCTAAGTGCACTGAACTGATTATCTGTTGTAGGTTGCCAGTCTATCTTATTTCCTGTAATTACATACATAGCATTGTCACATCAACTTCTCAATTCAAAGAACTCAAGAGTTATATTGCTAAAGATGAGCCTATATCATCTCACCACAAAAATGAACTTTTTAGATTGAGAGAAATGAATGAGGAATTTAGCCAACACTGCAACACTTGAAGTTTGGTGATGAAGCATACAGTAAATAAAATGCTCAATAGCTTTTCCATCCTGGTGCCACACAATTTTTTTTTTTTGAATTTACTATTTTATAAATATGTTAATTTCCAATTTTTATTAGCACCATTATTATGGATATGCTGGCTTTCCTGTTTGGCAATGATTAAGCACCAGAAATCTGCCTCTATCTATCTACCTGAAGCATTAAAAACATAGATTGTTTTTGCTGGCATGTTGTAATTGTTTGGATTTTTGCAGGCCAGATTTGGTAGTCACTAGACTTAGGGAAATTCCAATACATAGAAGGCAGTAGCTTCGAAAGGCTGCTTTACAATTTTTTCATTAAAGCCAATGGTATTAATTAATTACTGGTAATCCTTAGTTCATTCCAGGAAAGTAGTAATTTCTATCAGACTCCAATTTGTGACAGGAGTCAGAGATTTGGAAAAGCACATCTCTGTTTGTTTGTTTGTCTATCTGTGAAGGAGGTGATAGTGTTTCACTCCATTCACAGGAAGCCATCTTTGGATTCCATGATATTGGAGAAAATTGCATAACTTTTGTCCAATCTCCAACTTTATCTTTTTTGGGAAGATTGTTGAAACTGTGGTAGGAATCCAGCTGTGGATAGCCTTGGATGAAGCAGGTTACCTAGACCCTTCTCAGTTGTAGTTCAGGCGGGGTTATAGTAGCAAGACAGGATTACTTGTATTTATGATCTTTGAAGGGCTTGGGAAAGAGATAGTGTCCCTTTAAAATTTTAGAATTGAGAGTGGAGGCACTGTCTGGTAGTGCTTGACTTCCTTCTTCTATTGCCAGTTGCAATCAGTGTTTGTTGGGGTAAAGGGGAAGGTCTATATGGGGAGCCTCAGGGCCAGGGTCTCTTAATATGATTTAACATCTACTTGAAACACTGAGTAAGGTAATTTGGCAGCATGGAGCATGGTATCATTAGTATTAGGATGATACTGAGCTATGCAACCCTGCTCCATGCTGGGTAGGTGATTTTTACCCAGTTCCTGGAAGTTGTGAGAGCCTGAATAGGGAGGACAAATGTGACCTACCCTAGCAAGGCAGAGTGGTTTGCCACCCCGCTCCCCTGTCCCTAGTCTGGTAAGTGATCGTCTTTGACTTTGATTGGATACTACTTCTCAAGACACAATTTGAGGGTCCTTTTGGATTTGTTGCTCTTGCTCAAGGAGCAAGTGTCAGCTGTGGCAAAGGGGTCCTTTGCACAAAGTCATTATGTGTCCCAGCTTTGCCTATTCCTGAACTGGGAGGCTTTGGTCATAGTCACGCACGTCTTAAATCATTTCCTGACTGGACTACTGCAATGTGCTCTACATGGGGCTGCCATTGACGACCACTTGGAAACTAGGAATGGTCAGAATGCAATGGCGTATTTAGTTCTGGCACCCTGCAGTTTCCCATGCCACCCCACAGTTGTGTGAGCTGTACTGGCTCCTAATCTCTTTTTGGGTACAACTGATTAAAGATCTAAATAACAAGCGGCCAGGTTAGTTGCCAAACCACCTCTCCTTCAGGGCATTTGTCCATCACCAGGTTAACCAAGGTGGGCATGCTCCAAGCCCCTTCCCATTCATATTGTTATTCAGTGGTTCCTCTGAATCATGCTTTCCCCATACCTGCTCTGGCCTTTGGAACAGATGCCCAGCTAATACCAGTAGTTTAGCTTAGATATCTTTTAGCTTTCTGGAAAGCCATAAACACCTGAATCTTCACTGAAGCCATGGACCAAAATGGAGATGAATCAGTGGATATAAAGTAGATGGGATGCTATAGCACCATGGTAAGGAAGTGTGAACTTTTGTAAGAGAGATACAATTGTTTGGTTTGCTGTTTTTTATTTGTTGTAAAGTGCCCTAGAATTATTGAGTGCATCATAGGCAGCCACATACATTTGCCCTATAAACCTAATACATAAATAAGTAAATAAATAAACCACTATATTATTTCAATAGAAGCCCACTCTTGAGAAACTCAACACCCAGTCGCACATATGCTGCTGTAGGTCAGTTCATTCCCTGCTTAGCAACTTGGCTTTGAAACTTTCATAGTTCAAGCTCTTTTTTTCATTTAGGATGTCCTGTGGCCTGAAATTATTATCTTTAGCTAAGAGCAATGCATGCTCCTTAGGGCAATAACTTTGCTTCTCTAATTATGCTCTAAGTCCCTTTGCAAAGGAAACATGCCTCCAGAGACAAGATTATCAAGTTAAAGCAGTCAGGTTTTTTTTTTTAATTATTATTTATACCTATACCTAAGTTGATATTAAAAAAAATTAGAACTTGTTTTTTTCCACGCTGAACACCATAACCATGTGGGTAGTAAAATGCACTATTCTTTCTGATATTGGTGATCAAACACAAGTGAAAGATAAATGGAACCTATGTGTGAATGTAAGGAAGCTGTTTTGTAATTTTGAACTTTCAGTTTTTCATGTAGAGCAGGGGTGTCAAACTCATGGCGTCACATTGTCATCATGTGATGTATCGCAACTTTTCCCTCCTTCGCTAAAAGGGGGGGTGGAGGTGGCTAGCGCACGAAGCATCCAGCCCACAGGCCATGAGTTTGACACCACTGATGTAGAGGAACTACATGGCTCAAAAAAAGAGAAGGAACCAGCCAAATAAAAGTGCTGTCATACAGAGATTAGAAGAATGGTTGCTTTTTTAAAATTCTCATAAAAATCTGGATGCATTTTAACATGTTAAAAATTCTTGCTTTGACTTCTGTGTAGAAAGGGATTGTGCCTTGTAACTACTTACAATCAATGGAACTGCAGAACCAGTCTACATTTCAGGTGAGAGCCTGGTGATTTTGTTGGTAAGAACTAAATGTAAGAAAATGGACTGGATTTACCTACCAAAAAATAAAGCTGCATAGTATCTCCATGCTTCCCTTCCACATTATTTAGGATTTCTCAGTTCAACTACCTCTTTCTAGCTAGCCAACAGTAAACAGTAAAATGATACCTGGAAATGGGAAACATTACTCTGTCAGTAAACAATTAGATTGGTCACAAGGTGAATCACTTGGAAATAAATTTGAATTTCCCTGCTTCCTTCATTTGGACTTCCTTAGGAGAACACACACTATATCAATACAATAATCATTCCAAGTTTATTAGGAATTAAAATTTATTCCAGTACGTTTTTATTCAACTAGTTATCTATTGATTTATCATCCATCCATCCCTGGTTAGCTCATGGAGATTTATAAAGCTTTCATGTCTTAGATACAAAATTAAGATTGAGGGGGAAAAGTATTGTTCAAGCCTTCTCCCCCGATAGGACCCTATGAACCTGTCATATGCTGACATACATTTTAAAGGGATGGTTTGAATACAAATTGTGTTTTGTTCATAGAATTCCTTTCTGCAAAGCTTAATAGGTAGGCGTTCACGACAACTTCTGGAAAGATTAACCAGTGGGAAAGTGGGAAAGGTTCACATCAGACAGAGACAATGCTCTTTTCAAGGAGTGCATCTATTTTTATGGAGATGTATATGATAAATCCAAGCCTGGGCTACGACTCCCAACAAGCTGAGATCACCTTACCTGTTTTGCATTGCATGTTTTGCAATTTTTCAGCCACTGCATATACTACCCTTAGGATTTTGACAAGCTATTTCCATTCTCTCCAGGAAGAAAACAATGAAGATAGGGATATCCCTGCTCCACCAAGCATTGCTGCTCCAGAATTCCCCAACCTTCCTTCAAGTGAGTAAAAAACCACATACAGCAAATAATCCTAACGTTTCAGGCTATTACAAAAGCTACTGGCAAATTTATTGCCACCCCCCAACAAAGCTGAAACAGGTACTTACTCTGTCTAAATTCTCTGTCTTTACAAATTATGAGAAGGAAATATTTACAGAGGCATACCATGCATTTCTGATTAATGATAGCAAACTCTCTTCAGCATTATAATGCTCAGTTTCATGTTGTACCATATTTATGAATACCAAGTTATGAAGAGATCATAGGAGTCATTTAACAAATCATGATTAAATCAAGCAAATGCATAGTAAAGGACTGTTTACTATTTTTAAAGCAATATTGTTTATGTAACAATTGTTCTGTTTTCTGCAGGTCACAGAAGAGAATTGAAGGTACATGATTCCCTTTCATTGTGAGCTTTTGGACAGGCAAAATTGCAATACTAATTGCTATTAATTAAAGAGCTAATAAAGTTCCTACTTCCAGTGAAGACACAGGATTTTACTCAAATATGAAAAAATAATAAATAGGGCTGTCATCGCAAATTATGCCTCTCCGGAAAATATTAGCTCCTTACTCAACATGAATCATTTAACAGCCCTGTTGGTGCACTGATTAGAATGCAGTATTGCAGGCTAACTCTGCACAGAATCTGATGTTTGGTCCTTGGAACTTGAAATGTTTTGCACCATTATAACCCTTTAAAAATGTTTTAATAAACTATTCAAGAAATATTTATTGGACAGCATGCAAATAAAAAAATAAAGAACATACTGCTGTCTTTGTATACCTTTAAATTTAATTATGTTCAAAAAGCAGAATTAAAAAATATTGGTCACAGCATCACAACTTTACCCACTATTTTCACCAGTTTTAACTGCTGTAATCCCTGAAGCACACAGCAGAGATTTAGCATGTCTTTTCATGCACTGAAATAATGAACTGAGCAGGGACTTGTATTTTCTCTTACAGTTTGATGCATCTCCAACACCCTATATCATCAAAGTGCATTACAAATTCACAATAGCCCTGCTTGTGAATCCCAACTTGTCTTACAACAGCCTTTTAGAGAAGGTGTGTAAGAAACTGGAACTCTCTCCTGAACACACAACACTGAGGTAAGCAAGACCAATCAGCAGCATTTCACTCCTAATGAGTGGGATGAAGCCTTCTTGGTCCTCACCAAGTCTTCTGTTGCTTAGCTACCAGACAATAGATGGCAAGGATCAGGTCCTAAATGAAGATGGAATGACCACCTTATGGAACCATGCAAAGGACAACTGCTTGACATTGTGGTGCACCGTTAATGAGGTAAGACAGACTATATTAGAAAGCAACATACCTTGTTGGGGAGCACCACATTGAATTGCATGATATTTTTTTAAAATTTAGATCAATCTCTGAATAATGCATCTGAACCACACATACACCTCTTAACTGTAAAAGTGAAAAATCCTACCGATATTATTCTGAAATGGCATTTATAATTATTTGACAGTCCCCTCCCCCCATCCCAGCAATGTAAGATGTTTAGGAATAGAAGTAGATGTTTGGCATTTATCAATATGAAAAATAGATCTGGAAGAATGCTGTATCAGCATTTAGAGAGCTAAATAGGGCTTCTATTAATTACTTATTTTTCATTTTTTCTGGTAAGTTTTGTATTTTTTTGTTTTTTGAAAAGCTTAATATACACCTGTGCATAAGTAACAGCAATTTGGGCAGCTATAATGAATGTAATTTGGGGGGGGAAATCAAACTGCTAATGATGAAAGCATCGAGAGATACTTAAAGGTATTTTTACCTCACATTAGATCAGCAAAGACAATTTAAGAATGGAAAATGGTGAGGAGGCCCAGCAGAAAATACTAACAGATACTGAATCAAATCAAGTGACAGCCCTTTATACTTACGAAGCCACTCAGAAAGAAGATCTGGCGTTTCAGAAAGGGGACACAATTGTTATTCTGGCTAAAGGTAAATGTATCTAACTATAGAAACTTAAGTCATTTGAGACATTTATCTTTCTCCTTCTGTAGTTCCTCCAACTTAAACCTTAACTCCAATTTTTCATCATAGCAATCATTAATTAAATGAACTAAATAGCTCCACCTACAGGAAGCTGCAGTGTACATATTTACTTTGACATCACCCCTTTTTTGTTTTTGCAAGTTCAATGAATTTCATTCAGAATGTGTTAATTAAGTGTTGGTAGATCATACTGGTGTGATAAAAGTTTCCAAGTTTTAGCAGCATACACAGAAGTTCTTTCTGGAGCTCAGATGCAACTCTTCTTTTTTGGAAAATAAATACAGTATTGTGGTATTGATCTCTTTTCTTATGACTTACCAGCTTTACGGGTTCATTTTTCAACCTGTTCTCTTCCTCAGTGTTAATTGTCTTGAAATATTGGCTCTGGGCCTCATGCATTTCCTCATTTCTGTTGCCTTTTTCAACTTCCTCTTCATCTCCCTTACATACATCAGTGGCAATGTGAAGTTCATGCTCAGTTCTATTAAAGGGATGGACAGGATAGCTAGACAGTAGCATGGCAACTGAGAAGCCTACAGCTTCTTGGCTCAAAATCATACTGAGTATGGTTTAGACTTTGTATTGGAAGGCAAAACAATGCCCTGGAACACACAGGGGCACACAAATAAATCTACAACTACTAAAACCAAACACAGGATTGTTTTGCCTCTACATTAGGCAAGTGTGCAACCCCAGGGGAAGATGCAGCTGCTTAAGAAAATGCTAATAGGTATAACATGAGCAGCTTCATGTGATCCAAATCAATTTTTTTCCTTTTTCAATACAAAGCACTGCACAGCTCCGATATCAAATGTTTTGCAATCCCATAACTGAATACTTCTATTGGAGAATTTACATCCCCCCACCACCCGATTTCCCAATTCATCTGCATTTTGCAATCAAGCATTCACTCACTCTACCGCCAAATGCATTTTTTTCATCAAATACAGTATTGTTTAGCAAATTAGGCTTCTAACTTCTGATCATAATATTTAAACTCACAACCCCATCTTTTAATAGCCATATTCTCCCACAGAAAACTTCAAGCAGTTCAGTTACTGAGGGTTCCATAACCAAGCTATTTATAACATTAGCAAAATTCCAAAGACTTCTCACATAGCTTTTTGCAGAATTCTCTGTGAGGCAACCATCTTTCAATTTCATTTCCCCATTCACCCTTAATCACTGATGCTTATGATTCAATCTTATTTTATCTTACAGTGAATGAAGAGTGGTTGGAAGGCATGTGCAATGGGAAAGTGGGCATTTTCCCCAAAGCATTCATTGAATACAGCCAAGATCTGGAAAATAACTCCACAAAGAATTGAGAAAATCATTATTTTTTCAAAGCAACTCCTTCATTATATCAAAGGCTGCCTTTGCTAATTGAAGCCCTTATTTTTTTCTTGCTATTATTGTGGTTCAATGTATTTTGCTTAAATGCTTATCATTTATAACTTTCCTATATTATACCTTACCTAAAGTGCCAGCTATTTGCAACTGGATGCATGTTTAGTAGCATTTTAGTTTCCATCTCTGACAATGTTCTTTGCTGTCAATAGAGTTATCATGTCCAAACACAGGAAAAATGTATCTTTCAGATCTCCAAATATTTTGCTACCTTGTTAGGGCAAATAATGTTAAGTACTGCATAGCAGAAGCAAATAATGGCCATGAAGAAAAAATGGGCAGAAGCTACAGCTGCTTCAATTCCTACTGTAGAAACTTTCAAAGGCACATGTGCAAGCCTAAGATTCAACCTCCGAATCTTAGATGAGAGGTTGGAATGAGGGAAAAGCATAACCTGAAGGAAACTCCATCTCTAGCAAGTGATAATAATTCATTAATTAGCTCAATTGTTTCTGTATAGTGTTTTACTGCAATAAAAAATTAGGTTGTTGAAAAGCAGCACAATGTTCAAGTGTTTGATTTTTGCAGGACTTCTGCAAAAGGTGTAGTTTTGTTATTTTCTCTATAAAACGCAACTAGTGTGGTTTTTGCCAACTACTATTAACACAGAAGCCAACTCTTTAATAAAAGAACTTACCTGTAGGGCAATTCCAAAGAGTTTAGTTTGTCAAACCTTGGCTATCTAACTCTAGAACTCCATTTGTGTGTCTCTCTCTCAAACATTGCCAACTCTTCCGTCATACTCAGTAATTGAAATGATACAACATAGCTTGCAAATAGCTTTTTTTTTGGTGTAAAAGATGCAACCTTGTTTACTGTGCTTTCTCATATTCAACTTCCCTTGCTGTATGTATCACTCTATAAATCCCTTTTACTTGTTAATAGAGATATCCTCTGCCACAAAACAAAATCAATGGAGTTTCATTAACAAGAAATAATTGGTTAAAGAAAATGTTACTACACGAGACTGGCTGTAGAGAACATGGTTTAATTAAAGGCAAAGCTGAGTTCAGCAGCTGCAGGTCTCGCACAGACAGACGAAAACACAAAAGAAGCTTACGACACAAACCAGTTTTCTCTGCTGGGGGTGTGTGTGTTTCCCCCTTCCCTTGAGGTTCCAGCCACGGCAGGGCACGTGTGTAAAGGGTGGATGGGGAAGGGAGCCCTGCCTTAAAGATTCAGGAAAAAAAAAAGAGAACATTCCAAACACCAGATTTCTCATGCAGAAATGGGAACCTATGGGTCGGGATTCTGGCACAGTGGAGAGCGTGAGACCATGAATCTGGTTAGGTTGTCTAGAGTGCAAGAATCAGTGGCTGTTCAAACACTGGAATGTTGCAGCTGCTGGGGTGCACAGCTCAAATACGCAAACTTGGGTAAAGGGACAGAAGCTGGCTTGGGAGGGGACAGGGGGCCAAAGAAGCACAACGAGGGCAAGAACTTCATCCATGAGGGCTGAGAGGTTTTTAAAAGTTTTCTAAAGAAAGTTTTTTTAAGCAATATAACCCAGAGCAGCAATACTGCTTGCGCAGAGAGTTCAATTCCTATCCTAGAGAGAACATTACCTCATTCGGCTTCTTTTTTATATATAGTCTATATGGGGCTGTTCCCCGACTCCAGTGTCCCTCGTGGACCCCAGATGTGCTTTGCTCTGCAGCTGTTTTTTGTGGCTCACAGATCCTGAACTGATACACATACACATACATACTCCTGCATTTGCAACGGTTTAAAACATTTATACTGTTTCCATAGGTACCCCGGGAAACAAAAAAAAAAGTTTAAAAAAGGTAAGGGGGAAAGAAAAGAAAGAAGTGTCCTTGTTTCCTATGCAAGAAGAGTTGCAGCCTTCCTTCTGTTCAATAAATATCAAGTTCAACCTTTCCCCCCCCCCCTTTCTGCATCCTTATAGGAGCAAGTGGGACTGACGGCTTCTCCGCACGGGTCCCCTCATAGGGATCTTGTTGCCTTGAACTTCCATTCTGAAACTGGAACTCTGCGATTACACATTGTGTGCGAACCTGCGGACATATAGTTACTGGCAGGGGAGACTGCCTATATTGTCCTGTCTAATTCCTTTGCTCCCTGTTATCCTGCTAGAATTTGGTGGGATGCTGCATATGAAGAACAGAACTACAAGCAACCAAGCAGGGTTTGAGGGGGGGAGAC
>JAPKID020005000.1:0-11367 GCA_026931265.2 Tropidonophis doriae | reverse complement strand
TTTGCACCCCACCCCCGCCCCCAGCAGCACTCTACAAGTCTCCCAAAGTTCTGCATGCCCACCTCGTGTTTTGAAAAAAATGAGGTGTGCAGAGGGTTTGGGAGGCCTGAAGAATGCAAAAACTTTTTTAAAAATTTACCTCTTCAAAATCATGATGCGTCTTATACTATGGTGCGTCTTATAGTCCAAAAATACGGTATGTATTTCTGGGATCAAAATTTTTGTGTGTCTGTTTTCAGTGCTGCCTGCCAGATGACTTTGGTTTTCCACTCCTGTAAGAGGCCATGGCCATTAAGCCCAAAGAACGGTAATGGGGGGGGGGAATAGGAGCTTGGCAGTGTGTGTTTTCATGCCCCATTGAGTTCGAACACAGATAATGCTTAATCAAGACTTTAAATTGTAGCATTGATTGAAATGACTAGCAAGGTCGTGGAAGCCATGAAAAATAAGACAGGGCGTCTCTCCGTTTACACAGTGTGTGATTGTTGCAGTAAAATTGATTAACGTCACAAATTGAAATGTAATATTTCCTTCCTCTTAAACAAACGCCCTTATCGACACCGTATGGCCATATATTCCCCTTGTCCCTTTGCTATTATTCATCTCATTTAAAAGTTTCAGGCAGTTTTTTTCCCCCCTGTACTTCTCATTAACCGATATTTAATAAGCACGTTTCTCTTGGCAGGCACAGGTTGATGGCAACAGGATTACAAGCGTTCTCAGGATTCCTCTCCCTGTTTTGGCACAAAAGCAGATGGTCCAGTGGAGATAAATTTTGTGATCTCAAAAGCTATTCACTTTATTAGTTATCCTGCTGCTTCCTCTCCTCCTTCCCCCCACTCAATTCCTGTGAAGCTTAAAGCAGCTTATGTGAGATTCAAAACTTCCCATTCACACAAGGACCAAGAAAGTCTGGTTTCTTTTACTTGGGTAATTCAATTTTGCATGCTCCAATTATTCTGAGATTAAAACATATGAACAACTGTTGCAGGATTTGGGTTTGGCTAGTCTAGAGAAAAGAAGGACTAGGGGTGACATGATAGCAGTATTCCAATATTTGAGGGGCTGCCACAAAGAAGAGGGGTCAAATTATTCTACAATGCAACAGAGAGCAGGACAAGAAACAATGGTTGGAAATTAATCAAGGGGATAACCTGGAATTAAGGAGAAACTTCCTAACAGTGAGAACTAGTAACCAGTGGAACAGCTTGCTTTCAGCAGTTGTGGGAGCTTCGTTACAGGAGGTTTTTAAGAAAAGACTGGACAGGCATTTGACTGAAATGCTATAGGGTCTCCTGCTTGATTAGAAAGATTAGAAGGCCTCCAAGGTCTCTTTCAGATTCTACTCTACTCTACTTCCAGAAATAGCACTGAAGGAACAGTTTGTGACTTTTCAGTCGATCAGGATAAGCTTTTTAAATCCAACTCTCCACATCTAAACACACGTTTGTTTCTGAGTCCTCTTGTTAACCGGGCAATCCCAAAATACTTTGCACTAAGGTAGAGCCGTGATGCTTCTGAGACGGGATATCCAAGTGAATGTTATCTAATTACTCCATCTAAAGAGGTGCTTCACTAGAACTGTCCATAGCTTCTGTTTAGAACAGGGATGTTCAACCTTGGCTATGTTAAGATTTGTGGACTTCTACTCTCAGAGTTCTACTCTCCCAGAATTTTGGGAGTTGAAGTCCAGAAATCTTAAAAGTGCCCAAGGTTGGACTTTCCTGATTTAGAAGGCAACTGTTCCTCATGGTGGTTGGCCAGAGGTTCCTCCCAAACCACAGTGGGGAGAAATTGTGAGTTTGGAACTGGGCCCCTTTTCTACATTCCATTTCTATTATAGATTTCCATCACTGGATTTTCATTTTGCTCACACACAGAATGCTTTCTGACATTCTACTTTCTGAAGCAAAGTGAAATTGTTGTCCAATCCTTAATATAGCAGAAGCAATGCTTGCTTTGTCGCTCAAACGAAGCCCACTCCATTTTCCTTGACTTTTGGTGCAACTGCGCATAGACTCTTTTACTCTACCCCAACATGGAGACGTGCAACTCCTTCCAACTTTAATGAGCTATCAAAGTTAAGTCCTTTTGGAACCAGTAAACATGGGTTCAACCTACTACATCATTATTTGAATTTCTTGCAATTTGTGGCTCAGAACAAGTTTAGATCCTTTGTACAATTTGCAAACCATTTGTTTAAACAACAACAACAACATAATCTAATAATCTTGCTTTGGCAGCTTTGAAAATAAATGTCTTTTTGTTGAGCTTAAAGCAGTGTTTCTCAATTTTGGTAGTTTTAAGATGGATGGACTGCCACTCCCGTAATTCCCTAGCTAGCCAGTATAAAGGATCTCTCTCTTTCACCCACCCAAGATGCGATGCAGCAATCATTTCCTTCGGCTGCTATTTTCTTTTTTTCTTTTTCTTTTTGTCATAGCTTTCTTTTCCTTTCCCCAACCAGGATTATGGGAACTGGGCCAAAAGAAGAGAGCTTTTTCTATTTTACTAATGAAGGCATGCAAAGGCACCTTGTAACAGTAGGCCTTTTGAGGCACGTTACCAGATTATAAACCCCAGGACGTAAATTGGCATTAAATACAACTGTTCTAAATAGTATTTTAAAGCAATGTTCTCTTTGTTCGGCTGAAAAACTTCCATGCGCCACTAGAGGACAGAAAAGAGCTAAAGAAAACATTAAATATTCCCACTAAAATGGAGATTACTTCTCCAAGACTGCATTAAAAAAAATCAAACAAGGCTTGATTTGAGAGCGTGTGCGCACACACGCACACACACTAATCTACTCATTCACTTGGCCCTAAATGTCCAGATGGATTACTTTCTTTCTGTGTCCTGGAAGGCTTCACCCCAACAACCTGCAGTCAGCTGGTGTTTATATAGCGGTTTTATTTTTATTTCCCCCCCTGGAGTCAGGAGTCTTTGATTGAAGTCTGGTGAAGGAATGAAAGCCCAGTAAAGGGTGAGAAATAACAAAAAAGAAAATCAGTCTCCATTTGGTCATATAATTGGAGAGGACAAGTCTGTGAAATCAAATAAAGGAGCCAAATGGAATCGTAGAAGCTCGAAATCAACAACTGGAAAACAGCAACAAAGCTGCTCGGTGAGAAAAGAATCATTATAAAGTATCCAATAACACATTGTGCTTGTTATGGCGTTATATTCCTCAGAGTCAGTCTTGACATGGACAAGGCCCTGTGGTTTTCATGGCCATATTTCAGTAGAGGTTTACCATTGCCTCCTTCCTAGGGCAGAGAGAGAGGGACTGGCTTTGTGCCTCGGGCAGGATTAAATTGAAAGTGTCCAACATCTTTGACCACGATGCTATGCTGATTCTCATCAGCCACGACAGCGTTCCTAAATTGGTTGCAAATGAGAGAATATCAGGAACACGGAGAAATGCAATGTAGAATTTATCTAGGCACTTCTTCATTTCAAGTTGGAATTTGATTGCGTGTGTCTTTTCCCCCCTTGCGAAAGTTCCTCTTTCTTTGCAACCGTGGTCTGATGCAGTCATTATCTTGTCAGTTTCTTTCAGTTTTTGTGGTGTTTGCTGGTGGTGGTTGTACAGTCCCTTCAACGCTCCTTGTTGGTTTCCAAGGGGTTCAACGATATGTCTGCACTGGCATCATTGGTGGGAAAAGATTATAGGCATCCTGTAAAAACCCATGATTATATCCAATTTGATATCTTTCTGCAAATGATGTGAATTGCACACTGGCCTTTAAAACGCCAGACTCAGAATCATGCCAGTTCCAAATTTTGCTTATGAAACAAGCTCAGCTTCTTCAATGAACCAATAAACTGATGTAGCTTGTTCAATGAACCAACAAAGAGTGTCAGAGAAAGAGGGAGGTAATTGCAGTAGGATACAGGAAACAGGCCTGATTATGGCATTCTCTTAATTAGGAGGTCAGTTATCCTGATCTTTAAACTACCTTGCAAAAGATATTCTATGTACTTGTGATTTATTGGTAAGAAGTCACATGCCAGCTTTCCAATAACTTCTGTTATATGGCCAAGTGATTAAAAAAATTAAAAGTTTTTATATTTTGCCTGGACAGAGATTTACTATTTCAGTCAGCAAGCCAACTTGAAACCCTGGCTTGTTAGAGAAGAAACAACACGTGAAACTGATTGCAGAGACAAATGAGGATTTGAGCCAGAGGTAGTATTCAAAGGGTAGTGGCGACCTGTGGATGGGGTAGCCCTGTCCCCTACCCCTGCTCTATGCTGTACTATTTAGCCACATTTTCAAAGCCGTGAACATACATGCAAGCAATGTGTGTGAGCAAACACATGCTCGAAAGGCTATGGACATGCATGGAAGGTGTGCACGCTCATGAAGCGAGCATGTGCACGGGGGTAAATTTCTGTGAAACCCACCTCTGGTTTGGGCAACATGAAACTGAAGTTGTATATGAGAATAAAGGTAAAGATTTCCCCTGTTCATTGGTATCTGATCTGTTTCTTAGACAAAGGATCCAGCATTGTCCAAAACATTTCTGTGCTCATGTGGCCAGCATGGTTATATGCTGAGGAGCACAGAATGCTGCTATCTTCCCACTGAAGTGGTACCTATTTACCTACTTGCATTTGAATGCTTTCCAACTGCTAGGTTGGCCGGACCTGGGTCAAGAACGGGAACTCACCCAGTCACTTGAGTCTCAAACTGCCACCCTTCTGGTGGCAGTCTTAACCACTAGGCCACCATGTTCTTTATATGGGAATAGAAACACAGAAAAATAATGGCAGAAAAAGACCTAGTGGTCCCTCAAGTTTGACTCTGAGGAATAGAAGGAAGAGCCACAGACCAATCTGTTAAAATATTCATGACTGGAAGAGACATGGGAACAAGGTCAGCCCATGAATAGACATAGCAACTAAACCAGCCAATGGGAACTTAAACAGATCTGGGTCTGTGCAGAGAATTGAAACAGAAATTTAAGCAGTCTGCTGCTCTGAGTAGTAAATTAGCAGTCTTGTCTGGGCTTGTCTGCTGAAATGAAACTTAACTGCTTGTGTTTGCCTGTAACTCTCCTGCCTTGTCTTTATTTGGAAGAACCACCTGTTGGTATTGTACATTTATTCATCTATTCTTATTTGTATAAACAAGTTAATGAATCCATCTGAATCAGTTATCTGCATCTTTCTGGATTTGAATTTATGCAACAAATTCTGACACAATCAACCATCATGTAAAAGGTATCTTAGCCCTCAGAAGAAAAAGGGATGTAAGAAGTTATCTCAAAAAGAGCCCTCCCTAGTTTTCTCAGGAGCAAAAGCAAAGAAAGGGGGAAATACTTTCAGACTTGCAAAATATTTTAATGTGCCTTTGCAATAGAGATACAGCTACTCATTTTAGTTGTGCTTCTTGTTGTAGTGACAGACTTAATTCAAATTCAGCAATTCTGGCTTAATCATTTCTGAACATTTGGCCTATTAGCTGCACTAGGAGTCTTTAAAGAATATTTGTGTGTCTAGATAGGTGGTATAGATGCAGTAGTATCTATAGGATAGCATTATATATGCGTATGCTTACTACTGCCCTACAAGGGCTATATTCTGTGGATAAAAGGCAATTTTTCCATCCTGTATACACTCAAGCAAAATCTATTATCAGGGAAAAATTGCTCTGTTTTGCTTTAACTGGAAAACACAGTGGTATAAATTATATGTTTTGTTCTCTCGGTTGAGCGCACATCCATCAGTGTTCTGAAATATCAGTCCCAGGAGTTGATGTTGTATTGAATGAGCAAGTCTTCTCCGTCGTTTTCCACTGATCCTTGTTATCTGTTTAAATCCTTGTCTTGTCAAGTGAAAATTTGAATTATGAAGGAGGTGTTTAAATGATCTGAAGCTGGAAACAGCTGACCAGGCGACTTGAATAAGGTCTGTATGAAAAAGTAGAGGGCTTAAATAATGCAATGGAAAATATTGGGAAGAAAGAAAATGCACTACGTCTAAATGGCTAAATAGGTGTCTGGACCACTGAAAACTGAATCTTATGGTAAATATGGATATCAATTTTCACTGGTACTTCTGTCCTCCATGAAATCACCCAGAGACATATAAGTGACAGTCACACTCAAGTTTATTTACATCTTTTCACACTGCAGTCAAAACAGGGCAGGCATATTACTGAGCTTGGATTTGGGATATGAAGTTAACTCCCCATTGTTGTTGTTAGTTGTGAAATTGTGTCCGACCCATCGCAACTTCATGGACAACTCCAGGCCTTCCTGTCTTCTACCAACCTCTGGAGTCCATTTAAGCTCATGCCGACTGCTTTGGTGAACTCCATCCAGCCACCTCATTCTCTGCCGTTGCCTTCTTCTTTTGCCCTCCATCGTTCCCAGCATTAGGCTCTTCTCCAGGGAGTCTTTCCTTCTCATTAGGTGGCCACAGTATTTGAGTTTCATCTTCAGGATCTGGACTTCTAAAGAGCAGTCAGGGTTGATCTCCTCTAGGAACTCCCCATGTTGTACAGTATGCCAAATCTCACCTGGTTTTAAAGTGAGATTTCACATTGTGGACTAAGGGCCCCCAAGAAAGGAAGAAGAAACTGTGGTCCTTCATCACAACTTATGGAAGAAACTTCCCTTTTGTTGCCTGGGAATGATGGCCATGAGTGGCCAACCAAATTGGTGAACACTAAAGTATAAAGGCTGGTCTTGAACATTACATGAACGCTGACCAGTAATAAGCCCTGTTCATCAGCCAGGAGCTAAGAGTTTGAGCATGTTCTGCACCAATTTTCTTTTCCCCCATGGCTGGAAAAACTCAGATCTTAACCTGCCTTCTCTGTACCAGCCACTGATTAGGTTTTCCAGTGTGGATTGCAAAAATTTTGACAATCTCTCTGCTCTCGTTTTATGGTCATTTGGATTTTTGCCACCCAGATCTGGCAGTTCTAGAATTGATGGAGTTAGTTCTCTTGAGTTAGTTAGTCTACTAAAAAAGTTGAGTAGGTTGTTCTCAGGTGGGTCTATTTAACTCATTCTTAGGACCATAAAAACTTTATGAAGATAAAATATTTGGAAATGTGTCAGTGCATGAGAGTTCATTATTTGGCAGAGACATGGTCAGCCAATTAAGAGATATGGCAACTGGGACAGTCGATGAGGGCTGTTTGGAAACTGAAAGAGTATTTTCAAGAGACAGCTAGGAGCCTGGACGTGTCTTAGCCTAACTTCTGTACTGAAGCTCTGAGTCTGTGCTGAGTTCTAAAACTAAAACTGCTCTGAACTGAAACTGAAACTGTTCTCTCCTCTGCCTGTATTTGCTTGTATTTACTATCATGTTGGAAAACCTGCTTTTGGTATTGCACATTTATTTAATGTGTTATATTACATATAAAAGAGAAGTTAACTAATCCTACTGAATCAGTTACCTGTGTGTGCTTTTGGGATGTGATTGCTGCTGAAAATTCTGGCACAGTGGTTGTTGAACTTTCTCCCAACATATATTTTATGCTTGTTGCTTTTACTGCCGCCTCCTCATAAAGATAGGATACAGATGTCAGTAAATTATGCAGCGGGAGAAAATGCATCTTAAGGGTGAGGCTGGGGACATCCAGAGGGAGAGGGGAGGAGGTCTCAAAAATCTGAGATTGCAATCAGAGCCCCACGATCCTATCTATTTTGGTATGCCTCCTACACATGGATACCCCTGGGTGAGCCTGAGCAGAACAAACAGATGGAGGATGAAGGAATAAAACAGCTGTTTCTTTCTTCTGCTTCCTAAACTGACTTGCAGCATTCTAGGTCTATGGGTGGAGGTGAAGATGAAGATGGAGGTGGAGATGGAGAGAGGCGATATGTGTGATAATTACGTTTCCTTCAAATTGAATCAGAGGGCTTCCCTTTGAGGAACAGGCAGACAGAGGAAAAGACATAAAACTATGGTCAAAGATAGTCCTTGACTTAGAACCATTTAGTGACTGTTCAAAATTACAAGGGCACTGAAAAAAGTCACTTATATAACAATTTTCAACACATATATGAAGCCGCTGGGTGAGATCATCCGTGGGTTCGGGATAGAGTACCATCTGTACGCTGATGATACCCAGATGTACTTCTCTACCCCAGCCCACCCCAACGATGCCGCCGAGGTGATCTCCCGCTGTCTGGAGGCCGTGCGGGTCTGGATAGGCAGCAACAAACTCAAGCTCAACCCTTCCAAGATGGAGAGGCTGTGACTTCCGTCCTCCCGGTTTAGCCAAGTAATTCCATCTTTGGCCATAGGGGAGGATGTCTTGTCCCCTGTGGAGAGGGCGCGCAATTTGGGTGTCCTCCTGGATTCGCGGCTGTCCCTGGAAGATCAGGTTTCGGCTGCGACCAGGAGGGCTTTTTACCAGGTACGCTTGGTCCGCCAATTGCGCCCCTCACTCGGCCGGGAGAACCTACGCACAGTCACCCAGGCGCTGGTGACCTCCCAATTGGATTACTGTAACGCTCTCTACATGGGGCTCCCTTTGAGGTGCACTTGGAGGCTGCAGCTGGCCCAGAATGCAGCCGCATGGGTAATTACGGGTGCCTCGTGGCACTCACATATAACACCTCTCCTGCGCGAGCTGCACTGGCTGCACTGCACTGGTAGCTTTCCGGGTGCGCTACAAGGTGATATTGACCATCTTTAAGGTCCTCCATGGCACAGGGCCTAGTTACCTTCGCGACCGGCTATTGCCCCATACCTCCCTCCATCCTATTCGCTCTCACAGAGAGGGGCTCCTTCGGGTGCCGTTAGCCAGACAATGTCGGCTGGCGACGCCCAGGGGGAGAGCCTTCTTTGTGATGGGCCCCACCCTCTGGAACGACCTTCCTCCCGATTTACGTGCCATTTCTGACCTTCGCTTGTTCTGCCAGCACTTGAAGACCTATCTGTTCATCCAGGCCTGCCTGGCCTGATCTCATTTCGCCCTTAGTATGAAAACGTAAATTTGTGGGGATTTTAATTTGGTGGGGTTTTAACACAAGGGTATTATTATTTATTTAATTCATTTTTAAAAGTATTGTTATTCTTGTATTGTTGTTTTAACATTTCCTTGTGCGCCGCCCCGAGTCCCGAGCGGGATATAAGTATAATAAATTCAATTCAATTCAATTCAATATGATGGTTGCCAGTATTAAACACTTTCAAAGGGACCAAGCTGCTTGTAGGGGTCTCTAGAAGAGATCTTAAATGGAATGAAGGACAAAATGAAATCCTTGCACCAAAAGTTGATTCTGAGACTAAAGAGACAAGGATCATCTTCAAACTGTGAGGAACTCCATCTTCAACCTGAATCTAGAGCAGGGGTGTCAATCTCGATTTCATTGAGGGCTGCATCAGGATTGTATTTGACCTTGGGGGGGGGAGGGGGGCAGGGTTGGTGTGGCCAGGGTGGGCATGGCCAGTTTGACATCACTCATGTCGGGGGCGACTGTGGTGGCCCAAGCGCTCTGCCTGTGAAAATGGGCCAGTCCTCCTCTGTTTCTAGGGCAGCCCCTGGGCCAGATCTAAACACCACATGGGCCTTGAGTTTGACACCCTGATCTAGAGGAAACATGTTCCCTTATTAACAAAGACGTAATACAAATAACAACAGTCTCTGCTGCTGGATGGGCAAGTTTGATCTTTCCCCACTTATATAACACCAGATTCATAGGTCTTTAAGATGATATCACATGAGCACATTGAAGATTGGACACACAAGGTAACAAAAATTAATCACATTATCCTGAAAGCCATCGATTACCTTATCTAAACAAATAATTGAGTACGAACTTCTGGGCAAGAGATTCATATTCTGTATTTTTCATTGCACCAAGAAAAACGAGACGGTTCATTATCCTGACTGGAGCAAGTGAACTGTGACACAAGACCTTGCCAGTTCTGAAGGGAGACTGTGAGATCCATCATACAATGTCTTCATAAAAATGATACTGATGCCTCCCTGGACTTACAGGACACCTGCCTACACATTCATATTTACACATCCCACTGATAATTCCTGAGGTTTGAATGTCAGAGTATTTGTTAGCAATTGAAAGCCATCCACTCTGTGCTCAGCTCCTAGAATGTATATAGAAGTGATTGTAATTGTCGCAGCTATTTCAGATCCCCTAGGAATATGTCTGTACTCTGCCTATGATTTGTTTTCCTGATTTTCACTTATCAAATAACGGGGGGAAATGACATCAGTGCGTCAAGGATTGTTTCCTTATCAGTGAAGAAATGGGAAACCTTCAACTAGCACATAGCCTACAGCTCTTTGGTACCATTCTCACCACTAATAAATAAGATGGAATTTTGAACCAAGTTTTATTCTTGACTTCTGATTCATGGCAATCCAGGAGGTCTACTTGAATTGTAACAGGAAACAAATTATCAATAATGGTTTCCTGATAGTTTAACTACTACCATGATGTGGAACAGGCAAATAGGAGTGATATTAGGGTAACTCAAAGCACTTTCTGTGAAATAAGCTGCTATTTTGTGTTTGTGATATTTTAGAGATAATTGCTTATCCCACCCATAGAACCTATGCCATATCCAGACTGGATTTACAATTCAGTTTTTCATTGATTTTTCTGGGTAACTTTATTTAATTTATACCAATGTATGCATGATTTATGTTCAAGCATATGGGCTGTCACCCCACAAAATGGCGTGATGGGCATGGAGAATATTTTCACAAAATAAGCATTTAAAAAAGGTAACTGAACACATTGTGATCAACCTGTTACTTTAATCAGTTCACTGAACTAGCAAGATAAAGTCACTGAGTCCTTCTGAGGTGAGATTATTTAAAGATATTCCATCTTTAATAATGAGACCTAAGAAAGTGTGTGGAAAAATAGAGTCTATTAACGTTTTATTGCTAGTTGGCAATAAAGTTGGCATTCTCCCTTTAAATAAAGAGCAACTAAGTGTACATTTTGGCCTAGATTTAGAGACCTTCTCTTCTAAGGAGTAATATATTGGCAAAAGTTTTGTGTACAACTTCATTAGTGTCTGAATAATTAAGGAAGAGATGCAAGAGAATGGCAAAATGTCAGTATCCATTTCATGCCATTTTGCTTCATGTATGTCAAAGAGATGGGTGGTTTGCTTGTTAGCTCAACTTTGGCAAATAGCATTAATTTACAGTTTAGAGAAAAGGGTTCATTCAGAAAACAGCTTGTGGAGAGAAGGTCAAAACTTCTTCTTATCAAGAGCTTCCAATCTATATTATCCCCTATAATTGCTATTTTCTTTTTTAAAAACATACAAACCCTGGCTTCTTTTCCCTTTTGTGAGCCTTTCTTCCTCATTATTGGAATATATGAATACAACATGATTTGTAGCCAGAATATACTT
>JAPKID020004999.1:0-11367 GCA_026931265.2 Tropidonophis doriae | reverse complement strand
TTCTTCATATGTTTTAGTCTCCAGTCCCCTAATCATCTTTGTTGCTCTTCTCCGCACTCTTTCTAGAGTCTCCACATATTTTCTACATCGTGGTGACCAAAACCGAATGCAGTATTCCAAGTGTGGCCTTACCAAGGCATTATAAAGTGGCATTAACACGTGCATATCTACTTGATCCTGATTCTAAATCTAATTTCAGGCTCTTGGCAAATAGCATGTAATTACAATAGCTGCAGCATCCCTTGATCATGTGATTGGCATTTGTGACATTCACAGCTGGCTTCTGTGAAGCAAAGTCAATTGGTGAAGCTGGATTCACTTAATGACAGCATGATTCACTTAACAACCATGGCAAAAAGATTGCAAAGTCAGGCACAATTCATTTAACCACCAACTTGCTTAGCAATGGAAATTTTGGTTGCAAGTCAAGGACTATCTGTACTGCAATGGAGTCCATGGAGCTGCCCTTAAAGGAAGCTCAAAAACTTCAATTAGTTTAAAATGCTGCAGGAAGAGAATTCGGTGAGAATGGGAGACCCAGTTCCAGAATGAAATTAGTCCTTCTTCTCTATGTTCCTATCTATTCCCTAAGGCCACTTTCTCAGTGTCTGATTTGAGTGGCCTTCTATGCTGCGATGCAGAGAGGAGCTCTTCCAAAATCAGCTTTTTTGGTGGTTATTTCTGACTGTGGGAAGTTCTCCCCAATTCTGGTGCTCTTCTTATTGTCTTTTTGCCACAGGTAAAGGATCTGTTTATCTTCCAAACCTTTTTAATAGTATTTGTCCCACTGTATTTTTTTCCCTTTTTAATGCTGTTTATACTCTTTTGGCTTTTATTTTGTACTTTGGTAAATAGGTTTGAATATTTGAGTCGCCTGAGATAACTTCCTGTTTTAAATGTAAATCTAATTTTTAAGTGTAAATTACTCTGAGGTTTCTTTTTAATGGAAAGCAGTTTAGAACCTTATTGTAAATAAAATAATGTTAATGAAGGATAAAATTGCACATGTCATCAGTGTTTGAAGAGTGAATTGTTAAGGAACATAAGAAGATAAGAACAGCCTTGCTGGAACAGGCCAAATCCCTCTGGAGCTCTTCACATTCTCTCTCAGTTTTTACTATCCTGTATAATTTAGTGTCATCGGTGAATTTGGCTACCTTGCTATTTACTCCTACTTCTAGATCATTTATGAAGAGGTTGAAAAGCAGGGGACCCAGTACTGAACCTTGGGGGACCCCACTCTTTACCTCCCTCCACCTGGAAAAGTGTCTATTTAGTGCTACTCTCTGTTTCTTGTCCCTTAGCCAGTTGCTAATCCAGGACAAGGCCTGTCCCTTTATTCCATGACTGGCAAGTTTATTTAAGAGCCTTTGGTGCAGGACCTTGTCAAAGGCCTTCTGAAAGTCCAGATAAACAATGTCAACTGGATCTCCCCACACAGCTGGCTTCATGCTTAAAATGAGACTAGAACTCATGGTCTGATTTCCAGCCTGGTGCTTTAATCACTACACTAAATTGCTCTCCTTAAAATATTTCTTAATTAAAGCTCTAATATGGTTAATATTTTAATATAGTTTACAAATGAAACTTGTGCTATTGATGTTAGAATAGATTGGAACCTTTTCAGATCTCTTCAAATTCAGTTTTACAGAATTCATGTTTAATGAAACTACATGGTTCCAAATTAGATTGCAGTTTTTTAGATGCAAATATATTTATGATGAAGTCTTAAGGAGGAAAAGGAGATCTGATTCAGATCAAGGAGCTGGTTATTATATTTTGAAATGATTTTTTTTCCTAGTGGGTTTGCCACTATAATTAAATTAATTGGGTAAAGGAGCACAGTAATCTTAACATCTAAAAATGATATTAATCAGGAGGAAAACATCTTTTTGTAAGGTCAATTTGATTTTCTACATTTTTAAATATTAAGTAAATATTTCTGAAACAATGTAAACAGACCCTTTAAATTTTACTTCCATATCACTTAACAATACAACGCTAAGAGTAAATTTAATATTTTGAATGGAGTTGTTTATCAATTTACCCCTGCCCATTTAACTTGGAATGACTCTGGGTGTTGTACAGTTAAAAGCATAAAAATACAAATTTATAAAACATACTTCAATAAAAGAAGCCAAGTAAAACATAAAATAAGTTAAAAGTTAAAAGACACCAGAAACAAGGTGGGTCCCAAATGTCTGGAAGATTTAAACTTGAAATGGGGTAGAAGAGTGATGTAAGCCAACAGTTGGTGGAGGAATTTCATCACAATCCCATGGCAGAACAGTGATGCAGAAAGAAAGATTTCTAATGGAAGAACAGATACATTAATCATGACTTCAGGACATACAATGCATAATGCACCACTGTTTACTTGAATGCCTATGGCTTTAAACACCCAAGAGTTTCATGGAAGGTCATTAGGATTCACTGAGAGATCTTGATTTATTTAAAGAAAAGTAGAGACCAAACAAAAAGCTTACAACCTCTTAACACTGGGTTAGCCTGCAGAACCTTGGCAGGAGTAGGGATTGTGTGTACATGTGCCACAAAGAGGCAGGCAAAGTGAAAGCTTGAGGAGGGGGGCTGGAAGAGAGAGACTACTTGGGCCTCCACCTCTGTGGCCCCAAGACTTTTCTTGCAGGTGCACTGGCCTAGAGAGCTCTGCTCAGGACAGGTGCAGGAGATCCAGGGATGGATTAGGCTGGTGAGTAACGGCCGAAAGAACTACCGATAAAGGTGGGTGTAGGAAAAGTTTTGTGTTTGTGGAAGCTTTGGCATCACAACGCTACAAGTTTGGAAAAGATTGAGGAGTTCAAATATTAAGGGGCGGAAGGGGTTGCGGATTGCAAGGCATCCGTTCTCCCTCCCTCTGTTTTATATGTTCTGTTACCTTACACCACAATGCCTCTGGTAAAAGTGATTAACACACACTCCTGACCATCCAAAGTAAGTAATCCACATTTACAAAAAGACTATTTACTTGAATGGAGGCCTATATTTTGCATGAGACGAATGGTGTATAAAGGGCTGTTTTGCCCCCTATAATTGTACTGTTTTTATGTTCAGTCATTTTTGCAGAGTTCATAAAATGAAAGGGCCTCACTTTGTTAAATACTTTTTAATGAATGAATTATGCAGCTACAGAGTTGGTTATTTTATACCTGAGCCATAAGTTCATTAATCAATCAGCTTCTTACAAAATTAGAAAAAAAGAAGCAGAAGTTAGAAACAGCATGAATCCCACAAATCATAGATTGTATCCCATGTTATTCCTTCCTCATGCTCCCTCTGTGCTGCTTGCAACTAAGGATTTTTCCCATGTGGAATTGATGTTTGTAAAAATGCTACCCTTCTATGGTTTGCTTTTTAGTGCTGAATTTCTTTAAAAAGTTGTGTTTAGTATTGAGTATTATTTGTAATATGTGTTAAAGTACCATTAAAACTCTATTCTCCCAAATTATTCCACAATAATAGGGTAATAAGAACGTTTGATCACTTTCAGAATTGGTGTATAACATTATCTTTCATTCAACATTTTTCCTACCTCCCAGTATTGTGTTTGAAACAACATTGTGCTCTTGTATTTTAGGTGTTGACTTCAAAGTGAAAACAATCTCAGTTGATGGAAATAAGGCTAAGCTTGCAATTTGGGTACGTCTTAATAACAAAATATAAGACTACAATAGCTTATATCAAAATGTATAACTGAATATCTTGTCAGTTAATAACAATGCATGTAAGTAATTGTCTTATTTTGGTAAGATTTCAAAATACTGGTGAATAAGTATTTTTTGTTATGATTTAAACAAAGGGGAAATATTTAAATTTAGAAGGTTTGTATACTTGTAATTATCATATTGCTTTTCAGAATTTGAACATAATTGCAAGGAATACTTAATATAAATAATTCAAAATATATTCATGTTTCTTGGTATACTTTTCATTCTTCCATACTCATAATGATAGCACAAGCAAAGCAGATTTTTAAAATCTCATATTACACAGAAAAAAAGTATTTGCCATTTATTTGCGTTCTAATTAATTAATAAATAGGCAAACAGAGGTTTGTTGGACAGGCAGATTGAATCATATTTAAGATTTGACCATAAGCCTCATCTATTTAATAGGGCTGTTGGAGAAAAAAATTGGCAGAAACTTTGAACTGCTGTGAAATATGTGTATGGGGTTAGTTTAATGATAGGAACTGTTTTGTCAGGGGATGCCATGTGGCACAGCTACTAGGAAAAGGGCAAGGAAGTACCCAGAATTCAGTGAAGAATACAGCAGCTTCCTCAACTCAGCTCCATGTGTCAGAGTTTGGGTTGGCAAAGGCCACCCCAAGGCTGCTTTCTTGTTCTTTGCGTTTGGGTAGGAAAGTGTTGCTCCCTCCTTCACACTTACATCCTTTCGTAGCCTGGTTTCCCAACATATGCTGAAAAACATTTATCGTGGCTATTGCTGCCAGCCTCTTTGCTACTTTTCCATAATGGCCATTCTCTTCCCACTCAACTGGTAGCAAAGGAGCATAAAGTCTCTATGTCCTCCTGTCCACTTGGAACAGGTGAAGTTCTGGGGAGGAAATTGAAAGGCAAGTAGGGATGGTTGCTTCAGCCAGAGCAGATCTGTGCTAGCAGCATCTTTCACCCCAGAAGCCAACAAGTCTGACCTGGGCTATGACAAGAGTTGGATGAAGAATTAGATGTGCAGCTACCACTCATTGTTCACCCTCTAAGTTCAGAATTTCACTTCCTTCTTTTTTAGTCAGGCAATCTGTACTGCCTAGTCATAGTCAGCAATTTGCTGCCTTACTGCTGGATACCACTCTCCTGCTACATGAGTAATTCTGGCACCGGTTGTAGAAAATTATCTTAAACGTGCATGTGGCCTGTAGGTCACAAATTTAAGACTTCTACCCTAAAGGATTAATTTAATAATTTGGCAGATTTGTAGATCTATTATTAGAAATTGATATCACCTGTATGGCATGGACTGACTTTTTTCCGAAACTAATCTAGTGTGCTCGGAATAACTCTTCTTCCACACATAGAATTGGTGGGCCAAGTGTGGTTATCAGGTGTTTTGATTGTTTATGAAACTGTCTGGAAAATTGTCTCTTGAAGAGGCATAGATAAACTGGTTGAATAAAGTCATAACCAGTGTAATGAATTTATAATACAAGCTGGATGCTCACATTAGATTAACATGTAGTTGACTAGTTTGTAGTTCAAATGTTATACGAACACCAGCTTTTTTAAGGAGGTGAATTCTTTTGAAATTTTTCTGAATTTTTTTAGGACACTGCAGGCCAAGAGCGATTCAGAACACTAACACCCAGCTATTACAGAGGAGCACAAGGAGTTATATTGGGTAAACATGTGATCACTCACTGCTTATCTAAAAATACTCTAATTTGTATTAAGACTTCAGTTTTTAATTTTTGCCTTGATGAAATTCTAGCAGAATATCCATCAACTTTATCATATTTAGTTCTTAACACTGTCAAATTATGAAGTAAATCAAGTTATTAAGAGTAGTAAACCAGTCCTATGAGAATTGCTAGAAGGTGATATTTGTAGTCTTTGACTTATGTTTATATTTGAGACCAGAATTAGTCATAAGTGGGTCATAACACTGGTTTTGTCACCTTTTTTGTTGCAATCACTAAGGGAACCCATTTTGCTTAATTGATATTTTTTTGCAGGAAACTGGAAGTAAAAACTGGGGATTGGCAAAAACCACCAAAAACTATAGTGCATGACCATGGGATGCTACAAACGGCTGTAAATGTGAGCCGGTTGCTAAACGCCCAAAATATGATCATGTGACTCTCCCCCGCATCCCTGTTTGGGTGTGTATGTGGGGAGGGGGGCATTGAAACTTTGGAATTGGGTTGTAAGTTGCTCTGGGGAAGTCCTTCTTAACTAACTTTGAACAGTTGCTAAGATATCAGTTGTTAAGTAAGGACTCCCTGTACTTCATGGTGCATTGTTCCTGATTCTGTTCTTTGTCCTCATCCTGAGGTGGTTCTTTCCTGCAAACTCAGGAAAGGCTTGTCCTTTTTAACAGCAAAGTAGCTGCTGTTGGTTTCAGTTTGACATGGGGGTGGTATTATTTCTTCTCAGCAAATTCCTTGCACAGAATTCCTTTCAAATTTGCATATCTAAAGAGGGGAACTGGCAAATTACACCAGAAGGGTAATGAAATAATTGCTTGCCTGATTACTGAAGCTACATACCGTATAGATATTTTATGTAGTAAGAAAGGCATTGCTGGAATTGCATGCCATCTGTATTGTAGTTTCTTCAGAATTGATATTTGGAGGATTTGTGTTCCTCTGGGAATAGTTCTTTTGGGAAGAAAATGTTGGCTTGGTATCAAAAAATAATTGTAAAAAAGTTATCAGTCTCCTTTCATTTTCTGACTTCTTGGTTTGCTGTGTTCAGATTTGCTGATATTGTAAAAATGTAATAATGAAATAAGGAGGGAATGTCTCTATAAACAACAGTGTATTTGTGTAAAACAGTATCTACCTATGGGTTCATGAGGTTATCCAGATATTTATTAATCACATTTTAGCTTTCTTCATTGAGATCTGGCAGTTCACAGGATCTTAGATTTGTAATTTAAACTCATAACAAAACTGATTTTAGTAGAATTTTTAGTACTAATATTAAATAAAACTGTTCAGTATAACTGCTTAGATTTATATAGCTTTGAGTAATGGTTAACTAGATGTTGCTAATGTAATGATTTAAACAGTCTTAAACAGAAGAGAAATGCAATAATGTGGTTTGAATTTAAAAATGATTGACATAATGTTCACAGACTTGAATTGTTATGGTAATAACCATGCAAATTTTCATTTCAGTTTATGATGTCACAAGAAGAGACACATTTACTAAACTGGACAACTGGCTAACTGAATTGGAAACATATTGCACAAGATATGACATAGTTAAAATGCTAGTTGGAAACAAGATAGATAAGGTGAGTTGATTTAAAAATTATCTGTGGCATGTAAACTCTGTGTGTATGTGTGTGAGAGAGAGACAGATCATTTAATATAAATGATATAAATTTATTTGATATAAATCAAATAAATAAATTGTTTTAAATCATTTAATCATTTACTTTTTTTATAGGAAAATAGAGAAGTTGACAGAAATGAAGGTCTTAAGTTTGCCCGAAAACATTCCATGTTATTTATAGGTGAGTTCTTGAAATGAACTGTGGTAAAACAATTTTCCATCAGAGGCCAGTTTTTACACTGCTATCATAGCTGATGTTTTATTATCGTTTTGTACAAAAAATGATGATATAGCACAATAGACTGAATTATGTAAATTAATAGATGAAACATGTGTGTCAAGGTATTCAGGAAAGATCCAGATATAGTTTCTTTATTCTTATAGCAGGATGCATGATCCTACTGTCTTTTCCAGGCGCACACATTCTCCTTTCTTCTGACAAAACAATAAGTAATCTGTTTCTATCCCAAAGCACATTTAACCATGCTGGTTGCACCCTGATTAAATGAGATGGACAATTTTCATAAGATTGAAATTGGATGGAAAACAAGAAAATAATAAATAATAAAACATGGTAGAAGAATATAAAGCTGCTTTAATCATGAATTGCTGTTAGAATTCTTTGGCTAAAGTTGATAGCTATTACAAAGCTATCCTGTAGTGCCTATTTGTAGCAGAATGTTTCAAGTAGTGATAACAGTACAGGTAAGCTGTCATGGTCATAAAATGGGTCAGTCACATGACCTTTTTTTTTTTCAGCAGCCATTAAGTGAATGCAGCTGTCATAAAGCAGCCACTATGGTTCTGGGCTCTAGTGAAACGCCCTAGTGAACTGGTGGTTTGTTAGGGTTGGAGTCTTGCTGAAAACGGGGGGTGGGGGTGGATGGGAAGATTTTTGGCAAAACCATCATAAAAATATGGTCACATTACAAGATGCTACAAATGGCTGTAAATGCAACCAATTGTCAAATGTCCAAAGTTCGGTCATCTGACTGTGACAGGGCCATTTCGACCACTGGAACTTCAAATCCAGATCATAAGTAGCCCTCGGCTAGGTTTGTTGTAACTTTGAACGGTTGGTCATAAATTGAGAAGTACAGGTAATCCTCAACTTACAATTGAGCCCAAAATTTCTGTTGTTAAGTGAGTTTCACCCCTTTTTACGACTTTGGTTACCACACTGGTTAACTGAATCACTGCCATTGATAAGTTAGTAACCTGATTGTTTAAATAAAACTGATTTTCCCATTGACTTTGCTGGTCAGGAGTTCATAAAAGGGTGGCCCTGGAACATTACAATGGTCATAAATGCCAAGCATTTTGATCACCTGACCATGATGCTGCTGCAGTAGTCATAAGTGTGATAAACGGTCACAAGTCACTTTTTCCAGTGCCTTTGTAACTGAATGGTCACTAAATGCACTGTTGTAAGTTGAGGACTACCTATACTTACAGCATTCTCCTGGTTTCATGCAGTGTTCATCTCTGATTGTGCTTGGCCTTAACGTAATGAAAGGTAATCCCAGTGAAATGACAGAAAGGTTCAGTATTTGAAGTATTAACACTTCATGACTTTTATATCCTTTTCTATAGCAAACATTTGAATTATTTTTTGTCTGTCTAATTCATGAATGTTTTGTAGTAGCTGGAAATGAGCACTCATGAATTAGGAAAATAATTAAATACATTCTATTGAAAGCATTTTTGTTCATGGTTTCACTTGCCTGCAGTTTCTGACTTTTAGTTTTACTGATACCTAATTAAAATTCTCTTTAAGTTGTAAAATTAAACTACCCAGGGCAGAATCTTGCTTATTTCTTTTCAAGTGTCTCGCAAGCATAGAAGAGTTTCCCAAATAATCAGGAAAAGACTAAGAAGGCATTACTAAGAAAGAAAGAAACTTGCCTTTTAGCATGTCCTCAGATATTTTCTCTACAGTACATAGTCACTGGAGTATATGAAATTACTTCCAATGAAGCCAAGTATTCTAACCTGAATATGTTTCTAAATCTTCAGCAACATAGCAAATTAAGCTATGGCCATTGAAAACAGAAATAGTGGTAGCTATAGAAGTAATTAAATACTTCACTAATTTTCACAAAATTCAACTTGGGGGGTGGTTAGGGCTAGGAGAGAGAAATACAGATTTTGCGTTTTTAATGAAATAACATCCCCCCCCCTGGGTTTGTATTTGATTGACGTTTCATATAATAGTCTCTTCTCTATCAAACAAGTATAAATGACTAATCTGCAGTCTTTATGCACTGCTTCTGCTCTTATATATAGGCCTGGCAACCAATAAAATTATGGCTTTAAAATTAAGTAGGAAGCTACTAGTTTTCAGTCATCCATTCTTCTACTTGCCTTTTAAAATAAAGACTAAAATGATTGCGTTTTGTCTTTCCATGTTTTATGATCAGGGTTTGTTGAGTCCCATAGTTTGGAAAAATACATTAAAAAACAAACCCCATGGACCAATATTCCTTCAATATTGGTGCATTTTATTTAAAGCTGCTGGTTTATAGGGTAACCTTTCATGTTCTAGAGCTGCAATAATGTACATGTCAGTGAAGTCTTTTTTTTTAACATTACCATAATTTCTTCTCTCTTCCCCACCTTCTCTCCCTTTTAGAGGCAAGTGCAAAAACATGTGATGGTGTACAATGTGCTTTTGAAGAACTTGTTGAGAAAATAATTCAGACTCCTGGACTGTGGGAAAGTGAAAGCCAAAACAGAGGTGTAAAATTATCGAACAATGAAGAGGGTTATCGGGGTGCCTGTGGTGGCTATTGTTCGGTGTTATAAACTTTATTGGGATTATTTACTTATTTAAGAGGTAGAAATATCCTCTGTACATAACTCATATCTGCTATTTTAGGGACCTTGCAGTTTGCACATATTTGTGTAGGATGGCAGGAAACATTTTCCTGGGAAAATGTATCCTGCAGCTTTTCCAATGGAGAAATGCCATGGATAAGCATGCCAAAATTGCAACGTTCTGTTTTTTTTAAAAAAATACATAGATATACATCGCATCCCATTTTGCTAGAAACATGCACACTCATATTTCATAACTTTATCATGCAATATTCAGAATAAGTTTATGTTGACTGTGTACTCTGACTACTCTCTAACCCAAATCACAGGATTATTTGAGGTACATCTCAAATGATGCAAGCAGATAGAAGTAAAACTTGCACTTCTTGCTGGCAATTGCTTTTCTTAACTGTTTAATAGCATGATGATACAATCTTTTTTTTAAGCTATGAAGCAACACCTTTTTTTAGCTTGTAACGTGTCTTGGGTGATTGTAAACTGCAAGGGAAGGAAAAGGATCACTTTTGAAATGATCACTGCAATAATTAGCCATTGGAGTTTTAACCCTGAAAAGCATGGAACGGTACTTTGCATCACAAAGTTCACGTTGCAAATCTGTAGAATGCTTTTTTGGTTAAGGGTCTCACAGAGTCGCATTGTGTAAATCATCTTGCCAAGTTTTAAACGTTTCTGTGTGTTACCAGTGTGATTTGGACTCGGTAACCTATTATTGAGGTTACCGAGTCTTGATATTCGAAAGCTTTGAATTAAATGGCTGATGCATTTACAGCTATTGATTCTAAACCTTAATTCTTGAAAGTATCTCTTGGATGTGTATGTCTGTGTAAAGAATATGCTGTTTTGTTGAGGTTTTGCTGTAACAAACAGCCTGTGTCTGGTTTGTTTCAGGGAACTTGTATTGTTAATAAACTTTTTTCGGCAGTATTCTTTCCCCTCCTCATGTATGGATGAATTTCATAATGCAAGGACACTTAATATGCAATACTGGCATCCCCTTCTTATTAAAAATTAATAATCTAAGCAAGCAATTTAAATTACTGTGCAATTTCCTGTAAATACAGAAAGAGACATGTGTTTATACTTTTTTGTACACTTTAGGCGCTGCAAAGTATTGTTGATTTTTCAAAGAGTAAACTGCTGTTCCAATTTGAATGCACTTCATTTATAATATTTCAGTTTGTATGTTTTTAGAAAACCATGGAAGTTAACTCTAATGAAGAATTGCATTTAAAGTAACTGCAAGTTTCACATGCATTGCACTACACATATAATGCCACTTGATTCTCCTTTGCATAGTAAATTATAGATCTGCAAACAGGGGCATATTTCTTTGTAATGCAGGTAAGAGCAGAAAGAAATTTTATTGTAGAAAAGTATGTTTTCTTTAACATTGTGATAAAAATTTGTGCAGCAGAAACTCATCTCATAAAAAAAAAGTCAGATTTCCTTACGTTTCCTCCTGATATTGTTCTGACCCACTTGAAGTTTTGAATTA
>JAPKID020004998.1:0-11368 GCA_026931265.2 Tropidonophis doriae | reverse complement strand
GGAAGTCAATTAAATTAAAAAAAGGAAAGTGCTTCAGTATCGGACAAAACCCCTATTGCCCACCATGAAAGCTGGAACGCCCACTAGTGGGCAGTAGGAACCAGGTTGACTACCACTGATGTACACTGCTATACATTTCATAGATTCACAGTTCCATCTAAATGATAAACCAGTCCTGCTTAAATAAAGTGTATTTTCTCCTCCTATAACTGTATGATATAGAAGAGCAATACAAAAGAAACGTAATAAATGCTTCTCAGATTATGCTTTCTTTTTCACAGTATAGCCTTGAATTGATGCCCCTTCACTTTCCCATTTAAGAAATGTCATTCCCTAAATCTGTAAAGGTCTTTGCAGCTGTTGAGTTTTACTACTATTGCATAGGGGAAATATGTACCTAAAATAATTGTGTAACAGAAATGTGGCAACACGATTTTTCTTCTCCTGGTAAAGTGGTAATTTCTTGGACTGTGAATGGCTAACAAGTTCAATTATTTCCAAGTTTTCAGCATCTCCACAGGCAACGGAAAGAAAATTTGGGTATGCTGTAACTCTGCTGCCACCCAAAGTCTCTGACAGATTTTAAATAGCATACTGCTTGGCCAGTCTACCGTTTTTCCTAGATTTTTTTTTTCAGTTTGCTATAGTTTAATGGGATTTTCATGTAGTTTGCCATTTATCCTAATCATAAAGCTATCTTGGGTGCAGATTCCACTGTACTTTTGCTTCCAGCTTTCTTTGAAGTCCACCATAAAAACTTCCATCATAACATGCCTTAGTGTCATGCAAATACATGTCCCCTACAGCATCTTTGCAGAGTGAATGTATTAATGTACACAGTGTTTCCTTGCTGCCACTAAGATACAGAAGATCTAATGGAGTCCGCATTCTTTAAGCAATACCGGGCCCTATGTTTTAAAAAGAAACTTCCGTTAAGAATTTTGTCAAAAAATTGTTCAGCTTTAATTGTATCTTGGCAAGAATGCAAGTGGCTTTTAACATGATAAATGTAAATACCATATAGGGTTGCTTGTTTGTTTTAAAGAAAAAAATGTTTTTCATTTCCATTTCAAGCTAGCAATTATAAAGTCATACTTCAAAGATGTCCTTCAACTTTTCTCATATATTTCATTTCAAAAAATAAATAAAGTAAAAATATGTTGTGGGAGATTAGCTTGGGCTTTGGCATTGCACACTGGTGCCATTTATGCAGGTAATTTTTTGCGAGGTTTGCTCATTCTAACACTGTGGTTGTTTGGAAACAGGAAAATGGCCTATTTCCAAGTGATACCTGTAATGTTCTTTTCTAAAATGAAAAGCCTCTGCAAATGTTTAATCGAAAATTATCTTCTGATGCATTTATTAAATGATTTTAAAGATTCTTAGTTCCTTTACAGGGGAAAAAGGCCCTTTAAATATTGTTAAGATTTAAGAAGGTACATTGGAGTTTTCTCTGGGAACAATAGTCTTAATTTATGTTGACCTTTCTTTCTTTAAAGTATTTAGTCTGCATTCAATAAAATTCTGACAACTGCTCTTTAGAAGACAGCTGTATAATCTAAAATATTATAAATATTCAGCTTTTCATTTCTACTATTGCCATTAACAGCTGGGCATCTAGTTCAGGAAAATAGATTTTACAGAGGAAGCTGGCAATGCCTGAATCAGTACAGTGAAGAATGCGAGAAAATATTTTCTTATGGTTTAGGGACCTGTAAAGTCATAGAGCATCTGTTCCTTAATTCAGTCATAGTCTAGCAGCACTGAATCATGTTAAGAGCTGAAATGTAAGAATTGCTTTTTTCACCTTGAAAAATAATGAGGTAAGTTACAATGCTATTCTGTATAACAATGTTCATTGTTAGTACTTTATATTTTTGGTAATCTGATACTGGTATTCTAATCAAAGTGTTTATTCCAGTTGTATGCCACATGTGAGAAAACGGCACAAATGTGATCAGTTTTCAAAGCAGTATTTACCAACTTGTTCAATGTATACCTGTATGAGGTTAGTCTTACTGTAAGAAAATATTGTTTGCATGTGGTTAGTGTTAGTTAAGGGGGATTATACTAGCTACCAGTAAAGGATTTTCTGAGATTAAAATTTCCCTTTGCTTTCCTTCTCTTGTAGTGCTAAAAGAGCTTTGAAGCTGGAAAATCTTATTCCAGAAAAAGTAAGAGTTTTATTTTTTTTGTCATGTATTTAAATTATTTTGTAACTTATTTTGTAGAAAATGTGTGTGTGTAAATAAGCAACATTTCATAAAAATTATATAAAAAATTTAATAATGATACTGTACAGAAGTGATTGCTAGAAATCTTTGAAAAATTCTATTTTATATAATATTCTGGTTTTGCATGAAACAATTAACTAAGGAAATATAGTGCTGTTCTTTGTTTATATTATATATTATATTTAAATCTCTCTCCAGCACCAAATGTTTTTATGACATTGTTTATTAGAAATTTGTTTTATAATTAGTGAAGCAAATGCACTGCTATCTGAATGTACATATAACAATATGCAATTATGATAATACTATAATCTGCATATTTTAAACTGCAAAATTGAAAGCAAAACAAAGAGTTTTATGATGAGAATGTAATTAGCTAAAATAAGTAATTTAACATAAAATAATATACTGTAATATTGTAATAAATTACCCATTCAGTTATCACAATAAAAATAAAATTACATTGTTTTCGTGTTTCTCTCTTGTTCTCCCTCATTGGTAAAATGTGGCACTGTGTGTTTCTAAACCCATTGTGCCATGGCATATGCCAGTTTATTTTCTTCCAATACAAATTATGGGTGTTTCTTTGAAGCTAAACCAGGTAGCTTGTGGAATAGAACAAACAATAGGAAAATATATCAAAATATAAATAAAATGAATTTCCATTTTTGTTTGCATGTGCCATTTTTTTTATTTTACAGAAGATTTGCTATAGTTTAGCTAAACTGAAAATTTGACCTTGCTAAAATATGTATATTTTCTCTTTGTTTGGATTGAAACAAAATTCAAGCCAAACAAATAACAATCATTAGGAATGTAATTTGCAATTTCATTTTCTATTATTCATTATGTGCTGTAAATACAGCTGTGACTGTAATTTTGCATCTGTTTTCTAGGTCAGAAGGGTGTTTTTGGAAATAAGCGATCCAGCTTGAAATTATTTTATTCCACCCTAAAGCTGCTTTTTCTTCTGAAATGGAAATTTAAAAGGGGGGAAATGTTTATTTTAAGAATAATTATTTGGCATGTTTGCTCAGTCAGATCTCTTGCTGCAGGTTTATAATTTCATTACTTTTTCAAAAATCAGAGGTAAAATTAATCATGAAAATTGGGAGAACTACTTTTTTTGCTCAGTGAAAAACTATTGCTAAATGTTGCAAGAAAGTGTTCAGATTACAAGACTGCTATAATATATCTCATCCAGAGGTAGCTTTTGTGGGCTGTTTTGAGAATATATATAGGTGATGGAAACTTCAATTTGTAATCCTAAAAATTAAATCCTGAATGTTCTTAATTTCTTATTTCATTCTACTTTCCCTCCTTTCCCTTAAATTTTGAGCAGTAAAACTGGAGTTAGAAATGCCTTGCTCTTTATATGGCATTTAATAAATATAAAGTTAATAATAATAAAAACCTGCAGCTATCAGGCCCAAGTCGAAGGATTAGACAGCAAAATCCAACTGACTCCAATCCTTTATTTGCTTACACCTTATAGAGAAAATCTTGCCCAATTAAAGCTATAACCTTCTAACCTAATAGTAGTACCCCTGAGAACTTATAGGATGTTGTTTCCTTGAATTTCTTCCTCCCTCTCCCATCCAGTTCAGGATTGTGCAGTCTCTTATTTTGGGCTTTTCTCTCGGGTGTACGGTCTCCTCCCTGGTAAATCATGGTGCTTTTGCCAAAATCCCCCTGCCTCCTCCAGTTATACATTCTATTAAAACAGCAAAGAGATTTCCAATTATGAATGAGTTATAAACATTATCAATGTTTATTTATACTCACATACACATTAATGTTTAGCAATATGCTGATGTGGAAAGGAATACGGAATTGTATATTAAATAGTAATTCTGTTCTGTTTAATTATAATGTGATGGTGAAGGATGAAAACGCAATAGTTCATCATATTCAAATTCTGGCTTCCATCTTTATAATGCCTCTGTTGAGGTAAAAGGTTCCCTTTCTCCTGAATCATCTATAAGCAGTGTCTGAGTGATTGGTGACACCTTTATCATGATTTCACTTCATGATTAGTAGCATCAAGCAATTCTGAAGTGATAATGAGTGTGTAGTAGATTGATTAGGGAAGGCTAGGTTATTGCTAGCCTTGAAATAACATCTAGAATAAAATGTGAAAGCTAAGTTAGCATCTTTCCTCTATGTAGGTGGGATGATAGGAGGATTATTTAACAGATTAGTTTGTACAGCACAGTCTCAATCAGAGTCAATATCAGGCAAAAGACAATCTTGCCTTTGAGGACTACTGCTTAATTCTTGGTCCTGCTGTAGGCTTAAGCCTACAGAAATAATGTCACCTTCTTGGAACTGGATTGGACAGGTAAGTTGGGAAGTTACCCTGTCCTCTAAATCAGTGGTTCTCAACCTGTAGTCAGCAGACTTCTGGGGGCTCACAATGTCATCACATGGGGATCCACGAAGGCTTGAAGAAATGTTATTGTTTAAGTCTTGGGGGCACAGTGGTTAGAGTGCAGCATTGCAGGCTACTTCTGCTGACTGCTGACTGCCTGCAGTTTGGTGGTTCGAATCTCATCAGGCTCAAGGTTGACTCAGCCTTCTCTCCTTCTGAGGTTGATAAAATGAAGACCCAGATTGTTGGGGGCAGATTGTTGGGGGCAATATGCTGACACTGTAAACGGATGTAGAGAGAAGGCTATAAAGCAGTATATAAGTCTAAATGCAATTGCTATCAGTTAGGTCCGGCTGAGGGATAAACTATATCAATGGGCAGTTGTTTTTGTGGTTCTTCAATCTAGAGTCTGTTCTAAAGATTTATTAACTGAGCATAAAATAGATCATTGGTGGGGAAATGGGAGAAAAAGATGCTTGCATTCCCTCTGCATTGAAGCACTAGTTTTAGTAATGATTGTCCTCTGTTCTCGACAGAAGACTGTAGCCTTAAGCAGGTGAGAAAAGTTTAGGTGCATCAGGGGCTGAACTAGAGTATTCCTAGAAATTCTAAAAGAGTATTTTTGTTGAAGAGTTTGTCTCATCCTAAACAAAAGGTACATTAAATGGTTTATGCAAAATATAGTTTTGAACCTTAGAAAACCAGGCAATAAGTGATATGTATCCAACCTTGTATGCTTGGAGTCACAGTTTTAGGAGCTTGCTCAATAATTTATTACAGTTTTCCAATGTGTAAGATTCCTAGCAAATAAAGATAGAGAGCAGAGCCTGGTTATTTTGAAGCTATGCCTTCAGATTGATTGATTTTTTAATAGAGGACCTGCATTGTTAGATGTTGTGGCATGACAACTACTAGCACCAGTTGTAAGAATTTGAATCAACTTATCAAGTTTAGATTGAATGTAACTTGGGGAAATAAAGATGGCCACAACTGTGGAACCTGTTAATAAACAAAGATCTCCTAGAATATTTGGGATGGTCTCTGAAGACTGATTTTTGTGTAGCCTTTCCTTTCTATTCTCTTCAGTATTTTGTAGGGTTAGAACTAGACAACTATTGTCTTTCCTCAACCTCCTTCAGAGTAGTAGTTTCCTTTTTCATGGTAGCAAGCTTGTTCTTAAGTAAAGGGGCACTTACAACTCTGTAAGGATCATGGTGTGGTGTGGTAAGAAACATTTTTTGTTGTTGTTTCCCTACCTTGTTTTGTTGTCCCCCATCTTTATTTTTCACTGTTGAATACTATTTCTCAGTTGCTTCTTTCATTGCTGGTCATTTTCAAGGTAATCTATTTTAATTCTTCCTTGCCTTGTCTTGGCTTTTCCTTCCAGAGTCAGGGAATAATTGTGGATCTTTTTAATTTCTATAAGTGTTATCAATGACTTTGTTTTGGGGTAGAATCATATTTGCTCTGTAGAGGACATTTATTATAGGAACAGGTTAATGCAAAACTACTATGCATATTTACTTTGGTGCTAGATTATACTATAAATGTTCCTGTATAGATCCAACTTATTAATATTGTCTTCTGCAAATGCTACCTCTGCTTATGAGTCCCAAAGCATTACTGATCTCTAACTTTATTAAATCAGTTCAGCGTTAGTTTACTAACAGTAATTTCAACTGAATGTTAGTTCTTATATTATCAAACCAATGCCACCAACACAAAGAGAAAACAGTACTTTTGAAGAAATCTGATGGTTCACAGAAGTGCTAGAAGAGAAGATAATCTTTAGATGCAAAGCAATTTAAATGAGGGGGAAAGGGTTTTGAAGTAAGAATACTGACTATAAGTGTTCAGCCAGAATGTGGCACTTTATTACAGAGGTATCAAACTCTCAGCCCATGCCGTGGATGCATCACACGCTGAACATGCCCATGCCTGGTTTAATGAAGGGGGACAAAGTCATGATACATCACATGCCGGCGCCATGACGATGCAAGTTTGACACCCCTGCTCTATTAGGATAAAGCCAGAAATGGAAGCGACAGAGTAGAATAGAGTATCACGATCAGCGTCCCATCTTTCAGCATTTGGGTACAAATATCTTTACGTTAATAAGTGGACCCTGCATTATCTTCTAGGTTTCTGTGTGTAATTCAAAAATACTGCTTTTAATATTTGGGATAGTTCTTTCTTGTGCAGTCTCTTCCCCCACCCCCATCCTTTACCATATGTATTCACTGAACAACTGATAAGGCTTAGGGAAGGCAGCCATTGTGCTGGAGAAAATGACATGCCACCCTTGCTATAGGATAAGCTTTGGTACTTTTGGGAGTCATTCAGAAAGCACAATAAGATCTAGATTTTGAGAGTTTTCAGATATTAATTCAACATCCATAGGAATCTGAAAGGGCAGCCAGAGACATTTGTGCCACTTCTTCTAGATATTCACTTAAGATCAATTCTATTTTTCTGTTGTGACACCCACTTAGATCACCCTCTTGCAAAATTACACGAGTTGACTTTGATGCAACACAGAATAATGCTGAAAATATTAAAACATATGTAACTCTGGATCGCAAGGAGGTGTATTGCACGATAGGTAAATTATGACCATTTTAAACAGTAAATAAGAGTATCGGCATTGAAAGGGAGAATGTGATGGCACCTTTTTATTGCATTATCCTGCACATACCAAATGTTTTTTGTTGTTTTTTATTGGTCCAGGTGCCAGCAACTTCATCAGTAAAAGAAAAGAAAAATGCCCTTCTTTTTTCACCAATAACAGGAACATGTCGAATGAGTTCATTTTCAAGTTCCAGGAGAAATGACCTATCAAATGGTTAGTTGAACATTTTATTCTACTTACTGTGGATTTTTTCTGGTTATTGATCAAGTCAGATTCTTGATTTAATAATTTATGTCCATAGTTACATAAATAGCTATAATTTATTTTTTATTCCCCACCCCCCTCCCTGGTGAAATTGGATTATGAGGGCCAAGATTTTTACAACTTTTACAAGCATGCTTAAACCAGTGGTGGATTCTTGCTGGTTTGGACTGGTTCGGCTAAACCGGTAGTGGTTTGGCAGCTTGAGTTGCTGAAACCGGTAGCAACCCAGGCCTGTCATGCCCCCGAACTGGTGGTACCATCATCTTGTTTTTTGCTTCTGTTCATGCGCATGCGCAGAGCAATGTATCAATTGAGAATTCTTGATTAAATAGAAGTTGTGGGAGTTCTAAAGATAGAAACAGACAGAGGTAGAGACATTTTTGAAGCAGAATGTTCTCAAATGAACACAGAGCTCTGTAAATACAGTCAGGATAGGCTGCTGGGGGTTTACAGGGGTTCGGGAGAACCTCTAGCTAAGATTCTGTGCAGTTTGGAAAACCCCCAAATCCTACTCCAAGCTGGCCCCGCCCACCTGCTCCATCCCTCCCAGGAGTCCCCAACAGCCCGTTTTGGATGCAGGTAATTGCAGGGTGCATGTGGAAGCTCGGGGAGGTCGAAAAACAGGCCTATCAGACATTTGTGAAGGCCAGAAATGAGCCTGGGGAGGGTCGTAGATGCCCCCATCCCTGTGGTGCAGGGGGCCGACTAGACCACACCCACCCTGGCCATGCCCACCCTGCAATGAAGCCTACCCCTGCCATGAATAATTGATTGCATTTTTTTACATTTAAAGCTCAGAAGGGGAAATTCAAATGAGAAACTCCTAAGGGGGATATATAATTGATCAGCTAGATTTCCTTGATAGTCTTAATTTAGAAAAAGTCTTATAATTTCTATTCAGCCTTGGTACTGAAAATTTTATATCTTCTTCAATAGTATTTTTGAAAGATCTTAATGTACAGTAAAAAGACGGTATCTCTCACAATGTTGAAATCTGCTCATATTTTACTCAAGGAAATTTGCAAATATTAGGTTGTTAAAAATAATAAAAATGGGCAAAATGATTAGAAAGTTGAAAAAAAGTCTGAGAAAAATGCAGTGGCAAAATTGTGGCTAAAATAATAATAATAATCTTAAATAATCCTAAACTCCTCAAGGAGTTAAGCTAACTTTGAAGAAGGCTTTGTTTTGTTGGTCAAGTACAGAAAGAAAATATCATTTGGAAATGTATAGCTTAATATGGACCAATTAAAATAAGGAGAATCTTCGTACTCTTTGTACATCATATTGCAAATTAGAGCTACTTTGTAAAAAAAAGCAGCTATGCAAATTGAAGAAATTATATTCACTCAGTAATTCCTGTTAAATATTGATAATAGATTTATCTATATTCATAATCTATAGAGTAATCCACAACTTCAATACTCCAAGCACTGGATTTCCTGAATGAAACTTTTATTGACTGTATAAAAAGTGTTTGCTTTTTCCAACGCTATGATTTTTAGTTTGTGTAGCACACATGTATATGGCGTAGAGATTGACTGAATTTTTCATATGCCTGTTCTCTGAGTGGGGAAAAAAGGAGAAATAAATGCCTGAAGTAAAATCCCTGAATATTAAGTGTCAAAGGCAAAGGTGAGTGTGCTATATTTCCATGCTGTAATTAAGTATGGGCATAAGGGAACAGTCTTTTTGCACATAAAATAAGGAATCACATGTTCGCAGCTGACATTTAGATGGATAATTATACAGCAAAGCCTCAATACCTTTCTTTTTTTAGTTCTTTTAAGCTGCAGAAATAATGCCGAAGAGTCAGATGATAAGCTGTTTTTTAAAAATTCTACTCTTAATTTCTAAATTTAATTTGCTTACCAATAAGTGTGAGCACAAGTAAGTTATGTGTGTATTATGATAAATGTGTCATAATCCAAATTGGAAATTGAAACGGGTATTTTAAAAATCCTAAATGATATTCTCTTCGGTGTCTCTGTATCATCTGTCTTGACATGTTACTTAGCCTTAAGCTTTTAAATGAAAATCCCTTATTGTTCCTCATGCCTTTATAATGCATGTTACACTACAAGTAGTCCTCATGTAACAACTGCAGTTGGGATCAACAACCCCATTGTTAAATGACATGGGTCTTAAGTGAAACTTTGCATGACTGCACCAGACTTAGTATCTCAGTTCTGCTGTGATTGTTAAATGAATCAACTGCAGTTCTTAAGCACAATGTTACATGGCCAGGATTTGCAACTTACTAACAGCTTTTCCATTGACTGCTTGTTGGAAGCTGGTTGTAAAGCTCACACATGGTGATTCTATGATGCAGGATTGTAAATGTATGCCATTTGTGAAACACCCAAATTGTGGTCACATAATCATGGATACACTATGATACTTGTAAGTTTGATAGCCAGTTGTAAAGCTACCGTATTTTTCAGAGTAAAAGATGCACATTTTTCCTTCAAAAAAGAGGCTGAAAATATACACTGAATACAGCATTTTTTTGCCTCCCCAAACCCCGCCCCTTCACCAAAATGGCCGTGCATAGCTTTTAGAAGGCTTTTAGAGAGCTCCTCGGGGCTGGGGAGGGCAGAAACGAGCAAAAAATGGGCTGTTTGTTTGCTCAATTTTGTCGTCCCCTCCCTCAGCCTCCAGGAGCACTCTACAAGCCTCCTAAAGGCTATCCATGCCCTTTAAAAAAACGGGGCCGTTATTGCAAAAAATAGGCCTGTTATAAAAAAAAACAGGCCCATTTTTGCAGAAAATAGACCGGTTTTGGGAGGTTTGCAGAGTGCAAAACCTTTTTTTAGAAAATTTGCCTCTTCAAAACGTTGCTGTATCTTATACTCTGGTGTGTCTTATACTCCGAAAATACAATAATTTTTCAGTGCCATAATAAATTTGAATGGTTACTAAAGAAGGGTACCCATTAACCAAGGACTACTGTGTTTTCTGTATCTGATCCCACACAAACTCTAAAAGTCAGATTCTCCCTAATATCCCTGTAGCTCCCATCTTGGTGGTATTCCAGAAGGTCTTAAAAATAATCACCTGTTGTCCCAGGCCTTGTACTAGCATGGTCAGAATTTGTTTGAGAGGACCAGTGGGTTAGTCTTTGGTTCTTATTTTGTCCTCTCTTTCTTACTTCTTTTTATAATGGTTAGATTGTATTTTCTATTCTGTTTTATTATGCATCTCTCAGTTTAGAGCTGAATGGTGCCTAAATTGAATAAATTAAAACAAAATAAATTAACATATGATCCCAAAGCTAGTATTCTGTCTATATTAGCATGGCATAATAAACAACAGGCTATTTTACTAATTTAATTAGATTTCTAAGCATTAATGTTTTAAAAATTGATTTTAATCCTTACAAATCCCTTTAATGGCTATACATAAATGCAAAAATCTGTGAGTGCCAGATTCAGTGACCAAACAGAAAGGTAATTAATATACTTTAATGAAAGAATGCTTCATTTCTGTATCAAATATGGGAAAGGACCAGGTTTCTCAGGCTAATAATATTCAGGAACCATTTTGCAAACATTCAAGAGCATTTTTTCAAGGATGTTCAGAGGTCATTCAGATTAGATCCAGTATAAAAGCCACTGTTATTCATGAATCAAACATAAGGTCCTTCTAATTGTATTTAGAACGCAATTTAAATTTGGTAATAGGACATAATTTGTTGTAATCTGCAGAGAGGTTGCGTGAAGAGATCCTGCAGCCTTTCTCTACTTCAGTTCTGCACTTAAGATATATTCCTGAAGGAGTAAAATAACAGAATGGACAATGCCGGCTGGTGACCCCTAGGAGGAGGGCCTTCTCTGTGATGGGCCCCACCCTCTGGAATAACCTCCCCCC
>JAPKID020004997.1:0-11368 GCA_026931265.2 Tropidonophis doriae | reverse complement strand
GGAGGGAGGGAGGGAGAGAGAGAGAGAGAGAGAGAGAGAGAGAGAGAGAGAGAGGGAGAGAAATGTAGACAAATAATTAGAAGCAGAGGCTGTGGCTTTGCTGCTTGTCATAGTTTATCAAAGGCTTGTCTAAACTGAGTGTGGGGAATCCAGGTGTTGTCATTTGTTGGAGGAATATGGGTTTGAATCACATTTAGCTCTTATGCTCCACTTTCTCTTAAATTGTTCTGTTTTTTAAGCTACCAATTTCTCCCCCTTACCAGTATCGCACTCTTTCTCTTATTGCACAAATCCATAAATGCAGAGTTCATAAAAAATGTGTTAATATATTTTGCCCATGTTTCCAGCTACATAAAGATTTGAGAGCAGGTTTGGTGCAGTGGTTAAGAAACCAGGCAAAAATAAGGGAGATGCATGAAGACGCCTGGGTGATCTTGGGCCAGTCACTTTTCTCAGGCCTTGGAAGGAGGCCATGTCAAACCACTTATGAAATACTGCCAAGAAAACTGTCCAAAGGACTTGTCCAAAGGCAAAACCTATGAAATCATGCTAGGGCAGGGGTCCCCAACCTTTGCAACTTTAAGTCTGAAGGACTTCATCTCCCAGACTTCTCCAGCCAGCTGAAGTCCTTCAGACTTAAAGTTGCAAAGGTTGGGGACCCCTGTGCTAGGGAACCTGCTATATTGGGCCACCCTGCTGCTCTCTCTTGCAGTGCTTCCTGCATGCCTGCCAGTCTCTAAACTAGGAGTCTGAGACTCCCCCTCTAAACAAAATGCATACTTTTTAGGAACAATAATGTATCATATGAGGACTTCCATGCAGCTACAATTTCCATTCCAGAGTTTCCTCCTGCTTTACTTCACATACAAGTGAAGCAAAATTTCCTTGTAGAGCTTTGCAGGGCTTTGTTGTTACTACAACAACCACAACAATGTATCTGTGCAATTTGGGTTGCATACGGCAACTGAAGCAGAAACTAGCCGAGTTGGGAACTCAGCCAATATTATGAAATCAGTCAGGTCTGGAACTGCTTTTGAATTGGCGCAGATCCTCATGCTTAGAAATGCCCTTGTTTTTTGTGCAGAAGGAAAGAGCCTCATAGCTTTGTTCCGATTTCTTTTGCTTTCTCAGCCTATTGTGTGAGGAGAACTGAGTGGCCCCTCACATCTGATTGCACTGATGACCTAAGCAAAGAGATGATCACAGCACAATTGCCTACTGCAGAGTTCTAGTACAGAGCTGACAATCAGCTGTAAAATTTTTGATTGCTTAAATATCCCCAACTCATCTTGGAGAGTGAAATGGTGCTTCTCCCTGCTTGAATGCTGAAGTGAATATGAAAAGGTCTGGTACTCATTTACCCTTTTCAGTGTATTATTACTTTATGACCTTTTCTTGGAAGCTGAGAACATTTAAAAATGTGTACTTTAGGGATTAAGAACTGTGCAAAGCTTATGTGCAAAGTTAAGCATATGGGGAGAAGTTGTGAATTTTCCAGGTTATTGTAAAAATGTTGAGATAGCAAAAGGATATCCTGATACTCTGATATTAGAACTTCTTGGCACCACACTTAACAACAACAACAAAACCCTAATAAAATATAATGGGAATTTGAATTCCGCTTCAATTTATGGCAATTTAGGCAGGACTGAGATTTCTGTCTGAAAATTTGGGGAAGTGGGTCAGACAATCCCAGTAAATAAGAATTAGGTGGACTTGCTATTTAATTTAGTATAAGAACATTTCTTGGTTCTTCTTTTAATAAAACTATTTAATTGTAATGATATATATGACACTCCTTTCTGGATTCTTTTTTACTTAACAGAATAACACAGTTGGAAAAGACCTTGGAGGTCTTCTAGTTCAACCTCCTGCTCAAGCAGGAAACTCTATACAATTTCAGACACATAACTGTCTAATATCTTCTTTAAAACTTCAAGTGATAGAACACCCACAACTTCTGAAAGCAGGCCATTCATTGATTAATTGTTCTAACTATCATGAAATTAATTCCTTAGTTCTAGGTTGAATCTCTCCTTGATTAATTGCTATCAATTGGTTCTCCTCCTGCCTTCAGATGCACTGAGGAGAGGACCCCCTCTTCTTTGTGGCACTCCTCAAATACTTCCCTTATATTCATTTAGTTTGCTTTATATGTTTTAATACAGATTAAAGCCCTAGAAAAGAAATGTTCATGTAACTGCCTGGGAATGTAAATAGTCCTTGATTAATGATCATTTTTTCAGTGACTGTTCAAAGTTATAACAGTGGTGAATGAGTAAACTTATAACCAGTTTTCAAGATTGTGGCTGTCACAACATCACTGCAGTCACATGATCACGATTTGAGTATTTGGCAACCAGCTTGCAAATTATGATGGTTGCAGCCTCCCATGAACATGGATTAGCCATTTGCGAAGTTCACTGCTGGCTTTCCAGAAGCAAAGTCAATGGGGAGGCTTGTAGTATGTGGCAAATAATGATTACATGACATTATGCCTAATGACTTCACAAGATTTCCCTAATGACTACAACTGGAATTGTCTGAACAGCTATTGTTAAATTGTCATGGTCATATGACATCACACTTTATGACTGTGTTGTTTAATAACAGAGCTGTCAGTCCCAATTACCATAATTAATTGAGACTATTTGTATATGCCAGTTATATAAAATCAACATTACATTTCAGGCTATGATTTCAGCTAGTGCCACACATGGCACAATCTGTTTAGTTTAACAACTTGGCATTTTAGCATTATAGACCCTGCTGCAGCTGGAAACTGATGCAGTGATGCTACGCGAAGCCTAGATTTTCTTTGAGTTGATTTGTCTGATGTTCATCTCCACACATTCCCAAAAGCTGCAGCAGGTTACGATATTGCCGGGAGAAACGTACTTTATTCTCCCAAGTTCCAGCTTCATCTGTGAGAAATTCGGTCTTTAATTTTACATTCCAGAGTAATTCTGTTTTATCCTTTTTCAAAAACCTAATCCGTAAGTCACACTATTCATTGTTTTGTTTCACATTTTCCTCATCCAAGGGATCATTATTATTTTTTTGCTTATCAGAAGTTCTAAAGCTTTGGTTTTGCCTGTGCCATATTAGGGATCTCATTGGTTAACTTGAAGATTAGTAGGATAGACATTACAACCTTTTTTTCCCCACCAGAAACACATTTTTCCTCTAGGGAAGCTGATGGAATGCATACCACAGCAGTATAACAAAAGCTTTGGTATTGGACTCTTTCCCCGCCACCCGCTTCACAAAGGGCAGACTGGTATTAAGACCATCAGCCAGCGATGACAAGTGAGCACTTTAAAACGAGAACATTCATGTCATCTTCTGCCAGTTTCTGACTGGTTGGTGATTAATTTCATTTCTTAAATCTCTTTAATGCGCTCACTAAAAAAGAATGCATTTTGATGTTTATTTGTTGACATGGTGTTCAGAATATATTGTGGAAATCACTCGGTGCTTTACCAGCTTATTATAACTCCATCTGAATAATAATGATTGGCAGGGAATGATTGAGCTTTGTTTAATGCATCACTTTTGCATACAGAATTTGTCTTTAAAGATTACAAATCTAGTTACTCCTTTTTGATGGGAATATTCTTACGTTTACTTCATACATTTCTGCTGGTTTTTGATATCGTGCTGGCTTGGTGACATAGTAGATCAATCCTCTCAAAGATGGTTCTTTTCTAATATGGCCCATTTAGCATAGCTTTTGGCCTTGTTTTTGAAAATTTGGAAAGTAATTTTGCTACATACAAGTTGTCTTCAATTTATGACTACAATTGAGACCTGAATTTTAGTCATTGGTTAATAAGAAAGATACCCACATGACTGCTTTGCTCAACTACCAGAATCCCAGCTGTCCCAGTTGCAGTTGTTAATTGGCCATGCACCTTATAAGAAGGATAGGCAGCTCTGAAGGAGGACAGCCAGCTCTCCTCCTTACATAGAAGGGAAGTCAATAGCAGGTTGGAGAAAGGAAGCATATATTTTTGTGATCCAAGTTTTCTTTCTCCAGCCCACTGAGGAGTTGCTTTCCTCTCCATGCATGGAAGGGAAATTCAATGTTGTGCTGGAAAAAAGGAGCTCAGATTTACATGACTTAACTTCCTTTCTCCATTCCAGTGCAGGAGTTGCCCTTCTGCCTGTGCTTTTATAAGTCCATCATAATTTTGAATGGTTGCTAAACAACTGGCGGTAAGTCGAAGATTACCTGTATTTTGCATTTGTGGAAAACTATTTCTGGGCAGACAGTAGCAGATTACAAACAATAAAGGCAAGAAAAATGTCCATAAAGATCTTATACAGCACGTTTGATTTCTGAAAACCTTAGGTACTTACTTATCTGCATGATGCAATATGGGTTCTCTTCCTAGTTATACTTTCCATATTAAAAGTATTATACATTTTACTTCATGTGAAATATGAAACAGGAACAAAAAACCATCCTAACTTGCACATCTAGAGCAATAATGGTCAAAGATATAAACAGGCATGATAATGCCTAGAGATACAACCATAACACACAGTTGTTAAGTCACTCTGGTTTCCCCATTGACTGCTTGTCAGAAGGTCGCAAAAGGTAAACATGACCCAAGGATACTTGCAAAAATCATAGATATGAGTCACTTGCTAACTGTGTAAATGTTGATTATATGTCTGTCAATGCTGCAATCCTGCCATAGTTTTGTGAAAAATGATCATAGGTTTTGCAGTGTCATTGTAACTCCGAATGGACACTAAATGAGTGTGCATTTTTAGGGCTATTGGAAATAATATGCCCATTGATAACTCATTGGGTACCTACAGAAATCTGACCTTTTGATTTTAATTTTAGAAAAGGCATGCTGAAAATCAAAACACCATATTTTTATCATCAAGTTTATTGTGACAGGATGCTTGGGCCCAAAAAGTTCCCACTGGGATGTTAGAAAGCATCCAGACCAGCTACTTTGCCTTCTGATAAATGGATGTTTTGTCATTAGATATGCTCACTTGGGAAGTCATTTTAAAAATAAGAAGTCTTGCATTGCAGCTATTCTGTATTTGCATCCATTATATGCTCTTAAAATTCTGAAGGTAATTTTAACTACAACTACATCTTTGTAAAAAAAATAAGCACCATGGCTATCTTTAATTCAGTTAACTAATTAAATTAAATTAAATTGTGACACAATATAGGCTAAGCAACTGAATCCAGTGACCAAATCATTACTTCTTTAATAACAGATATTGACATCATAAAAGGATGTCCAGAATTAAGTTTAGCAGAAACATCTACTTTCACTTTCTCCCTTTCATAATGATCTTGGATTAAAATGATAAAGGTCTATTTAAAAGCTCTATTTAGAACTCCACTTCTGCATTGCTTTTAATAAATTGGAATTACGTTGTTATGAAAAGCTTTGCAGATACAATGAGCGCTTCTATAGAATAACTGTTGCACATTTGCCTGAAGTGCTAGCTCATAAACTTTCTGAACTTTAAAATGGTTGTTGTTAATCAGCTCCTTGCAATAGTTTCTCATCTGTATTAAAATGAAGCTACGGGATTTCACAATCCTTAAAGATTGTATCATGGTGGATTGGATTGCAAGAATTGTTTTATTAAAAATACCTGTCACTTACTAAGGTGTGTTGCCTTAGTTTGTGCTTCAAAAATGAGAATGATTACAAGTTATGGATATATGTCCCTTTAGATTCAATCACATAAAAATTATTGTAGATTCAGGTCAATAGCTGATTAAGATAAAACAATCTGATAGACAATAATTAAGACCATAGTTAACATAACTGAGTGTTTTGTAAAGGTACAGATTCCTGAATGCTGCTAAGAATTATTCAAGTGATTAAACAGACATAAATGTATGCCCAGCAGTTTCTTTAATAACCAAGCAATGCTGACGTTGTCCTGAATGAAGTTGAATATCTTTGCAAGTGATTGTCATACATAATTTTGTGTTATAACCATTTTTTTAAAACAATGTACATTCTATTTGATAATAAATCCATTTGCTAGTTAGAAAGAATATTAAATAGTGAGGATATTGGTTGACTATTAACTGTTTAGCTACATTTTAGGAAATAACTTAGAGTCTAATATGAAGCTATTACTCATGTGAAAAAAAAACAAATAGAAAAAGTGTTCTTGATGGAATTGCCCAAATAGGTGAACAAAGATACAGTTAAAAGCCAGATTATGCTTTAAATGGGATGTGACAATGTGTGATCCTCATGATGTTGTTGAATTCAGCAATCTAATCAACTTTCCCAAGGCAATGGAAGAAGAACCGAAGGGCCCCATATTAGACACCATGCCTATATAGGGGCATAATAAATTTGTTAGTATTACTAGACCGCTGGGATTACTTGAAAATTTGTTTTTACTATCTTCTGTTATAAAGTATACCAAGTAGTTATTGCTATAAAAGCTGTCAATCTTCACTGTATGGGAACTGTATTTTTTTCTCTAGATAAGTAGCATAATAATTTATATATTACTGTAAATCAAAATATAACTTGATTACTATATCACTTGAGTAAATCAACCATGCAGTTGATGAAATGAGCTGTACTTCAACTAAAAATTATTAGTTGGAAAAGTTATTACTTGAGTATCTCTTTTTTAATAAGCCAAATCATGCTTTGGTCCATACAACTGTAATTTATTCCCTTCATATATCCCTTCATAATTGCAGCAAATTAATAAGTTCTCTATAAATTCTTGTCCAGTGTTTCTTCCTTTAAAATTATGAGATACATCAATGCAAAGAACCAACCTTGGTTGTATGTTTTAATTCAGTTTCTTCTTTCTCCTGTTAGTAAGAAGGACATTGAGTTACGTGACCTGAAATGTTAATAGTTGAGGTCTTTTGCTGTTCTATCTTAAGGAGTTTTGTAGATCTCAGTATTTTCACAATATCTTGGCATACCAGATATCATTGAAGTAACTTTGATCATTCGTTGCTGCCATCTAGAAAAGGTGTCCAGTTGCTCAAAGTCCAGATATGGTATGTTATTCTTAAAATCTATTAAAAATGTTTGGAATTGCCCCTTGGTCTGCAATCTAGTAAGAATTTAACTCCTATTTTATTGCTGTAGCAAGAAAAATACGTTTTAAGGATGTAAACTGATTACCGTATATGGCAAACAGCACTTCACCTTTAACGTTTTGATTCATGATATGGTTCTCAGAATATGGGTTGAAATATTATTTAAGTTTTTATTTTACTATACTATACTATTTTTTGGAAAGAATAAAGCCAAAAGCTTCATTAGCTATACAGTATTTATGTTGGAGATATTTTAGATTTATATTATGTATAATTAAAGCCTTTCTTCCTGATTTGACATTTATTTCCTGATCCAGCCTCAAGCATATTTTATTAGCATGGATGTATTGCTTGTACTTATTTACTACCAAAGCAGTACTTGAAAAATCAAAATTACCTCTTCATATTATTGAGCAAGTTGAATTATTGTGCTATTTTATTTATTTGAATTTATTTTAACATAGTACTGATGCTCAAAACTCATTGTTAAATTTCTATGTGTCAATGTTACATAAAGATAGAAGCATCTTGAGAATTTTGGATTATTGGCAAATATGCACCGCTACCAACTAAACCAAAGGTTTTTATCCAATGGCCATTTTTAGGATTATAAAAATATTCATATACAGATGTTGCAGTATCAGGAATCATCTAGTAATATATAAAAGAAAATAGAAAATTTGATTCTAGTCATATAATAATGATTATCCAGCATTGAAAAGCTTCTTTACTTAAACAGAGAGAGATTATTGATTCTATCACCATTTTTTAATATATGCCGGTTTTCATAAGTACCACTACATTAATCAATGAATGCTAGATTATATTCATAATTTTATTAGGAGTATGACATTTTAGTTTGTATATTGGCATTTTGCTGTTGCCCTGTTTCAGAACACCACCAAATAGCCATTTTCTTTATTAGAAGAGATGATAGTGGAATATTGTGCACCAAGGCAAAAGAGCAAGTATTAAACATGGGTAAATATCAAGTCTATGTCTTACGTTAAAAAAATTGCTGGACAAGACTAGTCTTATAGCACACCAGTGATATACAGTGCAGACTTTTTTGCACTAAAATCAGGAATTCGTTGCTTATGTGTGAAAACTTTCCAAAACTCTGGGAAACCAAAGGAAGAAAAACACTTATGTGGGGACAAGAGAAGAAACTACCTGTACACATTGAAAGAATGTGTGATGTGATTTCCTGGCATACCACTATCATAGATCTACCACAGATCTTTGCTATCTTTTTGAAACGCATGAGAAGATCATGTATGCATTGTGTGTTTGTGTGCTTGGAGTCCTTGCTTTGAGAGGGTTCCTTTTTATGTTGTCTCTATCTTTTTCTAATGTATCCTGAATGTTCCCATTCAATCTAATTAAATTGTATGTAGGCTGAACCCGAGTGAGGGGCTGAACCCGAGTGAGGGGTCAAATGTGTTATCGAGTCTCGTGGCCCTTCATGGCCTCAGGAGATCAAAGTCCAGCCATCTTGAATTCTGTAGATAAGTTGATTATCTGCTGCCAATTTGCTTTGATTGTTAGTAGTTCAGATTCTTGCAGAGAACTTTAGCATACAGTAAACCTATAATCATTTGAATTCCCTAGACTCCTGATTTCATGACATTGACATTGTCTGTGGCCAAGAGGTTTTGCTAGGAGCCAGCCATTCTATGATGTCCATGCTTTCATGGCATATTGAAAATCATCCGAATATCTGTAGTAACATCAAAGAAATAACAGCAAACATATTGAGATCACTTTAAGTATATCTAATTAGAGTTGATTGGTTTCATGTTGGTCATTATCATTATGTTGATAATAACCATTATTATTATTATTATTATTATTATTATTATTATTATTATTATTATTATGTTGTCATGTTACCATGTTATCTATGTGTTCTTAATGCTTGATGTTTTGGAAGGGTCAGGCTTGTTGTTTTTCTAAGTAAACCTATATATGGGAACATTATGCAGAAACCTGACACTTCTTGTATTGTTGCATGTGAACATGAAATGTAGTCCAAAATTTATTATCTTGTCAGATTGGAGTTATTTATTGTTAGATGAATATTTGGAAAAGCTTAATAACTTGTATGCTAAAGATTTGTGTTTACTTTCAGCCATGCACACCCAGTGTTTCATTTATGCAAATATTTCTGTGATTAATACAGTTTAGATTCAAGGAAATCAACATTATATCAGCTCTAATATTTCATTTGCATTGGTATATGGAACTTAAAGTTAAGACTGTATCAAACTTAATACATAGGTTGGGGAGGGTATCCTTAAGATATGGGAAAATCACCCCCTCCTTCTTTCTTTATTTTTCTTCTTTATTTGAGGGCAAGAAGTGAGGTCACTAAAAGAATCAAACCCTGATGTGGGTAAATGAAACATGAGGCCTGCTGACTTTCTAAGAACATTTTAAATAATGTTCTCCAAGGTTTCCTTTTTGCACTGTAGACAATTGTAATCTTTTTGGGAAGGTGGAATGCTGTTAAAAAAGGGTCAGTCTTGGTGTTTTTCTAACTAAAGAAGTATAAGAGTTATGAAATTATATCTCATTTATAAAAGGTGGGAAATTTTATACATTATTTCCACCACTGTAAAAATAGTAATGTATACCTTACACCACAATTTCTATTTTGTTTTTATACGATCGACTTCTACAGCTGATGAAGCAAAACATTAGAAAGGTAAAACATGAATCATAAGTGCGAAATTTGGAAGGATGACGTTTAATTTCTGGTATTTGTTCAAAGCCAACAGTGGAAGTAGATCTAGGAGCTTTTCTCGTGTATCATTTCATGCAGGAATCGTGCAATTTGACTCCTGTTTTCAACCTAGAGGGAGTTCTTATTTAGCAACTGCCAATTTAGAGACCGTTCACAGTCATTACAATGATGAAAAAAGTAACTTTATGATCAGTCCTTGCATTTATGATCTTTGAAGGCCAAAAGTAAAATCCTAAGCACAGCCAGAGTTAGCAGTGAACACTTTGTTTATTGATCAAATTATAACAATCTCAATTATAATTGCTAAAGGATTAATTGTTTCCTAACTGGTCTGGTTTGATACCTCATCTTTAAATGGTTTTGATTTTATTTATTTTTCTCCCCCTGCCCCCATTGTATTCTACAGATATTATTGAAACTACTTTGTGATTAGGACATCATGCTGATATACATGTTTAAAATACATAAAGAAAGACAGAAACATTGCAAATAAGAATGAAATATTTTGTGCAGCATCTTTTAATGCTGCCTTAGTCCTTTCTCTAAACAAGTTCAGCCTGTCCTGAAAATACCTGCTGAAAGCCAACAGATACAAAACACATTAATACATTACATACGAAACAGCAGGATTAGCCCATTCTTGTTTTCCATTCCCTGCTCCTGTCTTATTCCCAGTTGTATCTGAGATGTCACACTCATTGCTTATGGGCTTTAGGATTTGCCTTTGAATCCTTGAGGGCAAGAACTGAACTTAATTTTTAATAAAGATTCTTTCAAGTAGTCAGTGACCGGCATGAAATTCTGCTTCCACGGAGTTAAGACCTAAGCACAATTCCACATATAGCTGTGAAATCATTTAAAAACAAGCTTTGCAAGGGGCACAAGTTAAAGAAGACAGCTGCTCTGTACTGCTATTGCTGTATCAGCAAATACATGCCCAGGAGGCATTTGTGACGGGCCCGCCATATGAAAGATTTCATTGTTTGGCAGCGCTGTTGATTGCTACTTAAACTTGGGATTCTACTTTTGAGGGACCCCACCAAAGATTGTATAACATTTAGTATTTGGACACTATGTAATTTTTTCAGTTAAATAGTTGTACCATTAATAGCTTAAATACTTTCATTTTTATAGACTGCCACAATCAGATTTTTAGAAAAACCAGGCCGGAATCTTTTATTGTGAGTAAGAATGTTACAATTTCATCTTTATTTTATGAGATGTAGCTCTCAGTCCAAAGTTTTAAGGATAATTGTTTCCATTAAAAAAATCCCTGGTAAATTTACATATATATAATCTGCTGAGTATTTAGAGAATTAAATAAATATGGAATCATTTCATTACCAGCGAACAAGAAGGTCCTCATGTTGTTTTGACTACAGGTAGTTCCCAATTTATGACAACAATTGAGCCCCAAAGTTTTGTTGCTAAGGAAGGAAGAAAGAAGGAAGGGAAAGAAAGGAAAAGAAAAGAAAAAGGAAGGAAGGAAGGAAGGAAGGAAGGAAGAAAGAAAGAAAGAAAGAAAGAAAGAAAGAAAGAAAGAAAGAAAG
>JAPKID020004996.1:0-11369 GCA_026931265.2 Tropidonophis doriae | reverse complement strand
GTGGAACAGCTTGCCTCCAGAAGTTGTGAATGCCCCAACACTGCAAGTCTTCAAGAAGATGTTGGATAGCCATTTGTATGAAATGGTATAAGGTTCCTGCCTAGACAGGGGGTTGGACTAGAAGACCTCCAAGGTCCCTTCCAACTCTGCTATTGTATTGTATTGTAAATATGGATTATAAAGTGAAATGAAGTAACAGTAAACGATTCCATAAAGAAATGGCGAAAAGTAAAGAAACTACTCAGCAAGGACAGGGGCACAGCCAAAGCTCAAAGGTGATGGCTTTTCCCACATTACAAGATTGGATACCTTCCAATACTTTTCTGAAAGCGAAAACCTTCTCATAGGGATGTCCTTGAGATCCAGGATGATTCTAAAGATTTCAATAAGCAATAAAGAACAGCAAACCTCTAACATAACTTTTAAATACTGTTTTCATTACTCTGCTTTTTTAAGGTTTGAGACAACTTAAAACATAGCTGGCTCCTTCTAAAACTATACAGTAATACCAGAACTAGTACAACCATTCTGATTATGAACGCTGTCTACATCTCTTGTCACTCCTCTGTGCTATGCTGCATATACAGACAATCTTCAAGATTAGAAAATGCTATATTTAACTTGAAGTTATGTTTCTGAGCACATGACTGCGCAAACAAAGCACCAGTCTGCAATTCATTATAGCAGCTGTGTCTGTTTTCACTGGCTGCAATGGAAGCCTCCCCACACAGTCACATTATGTTGAAAAAACAACTGCTTTAATTCACACTCCTGTGTGCCCTCCAAAGCATCTCCAAAACACTGCACAGCCTTATTGAAGATACATCAGATAGATCAGAGTCACGTGAAACATACATTCATATAAAAAAATGCTGCATTATTTTAGCCATTGTCTATCCACTGCAGGATGAAGACCTCTTCCATATGTGGAAGGAAAAGACCATAATCTGTCATGCTGGTCCAATGCAGGTTGGCAGAATACATTAGTCTAATTTCCAGTCCCCAAATATACCTTGTTAAGACAGAATTGATCTCTTGAGGCTTTGGAAAATACTCAAGAGAACTGAAAGTCATGGTAATACTCACATGCACACATATGAACTATTTTCTGACCCATGTTTTGGAATTAAGAGTTCAGAAACACTAAAAAGTTGTCTTCCAGATTGCTATAAGTATAAACTACAAACTTTTTATCATACAGGGAAATACTTTATTTCCCTGTTGAAAAGGATGATTTTTTGTCATCACTTTTGCAGTCAAAGTATAAGATTCTTTGGCTCTCAAGTTCTCTTCAAAATAAAGTTGCACTGAAATATATTTGTTCCTGGAATCCCAAAGGTGCTTTTTTTTCCCAACTGGACTTCCTTGCTTTTCTTTAAAGTCATTTCATTGCTCATCCAAGAAGCTTCTTCAGTTCTGACTAGATGGTGGGGAATTCTTCAATCAGAGCTGAAGAAGCTTCTTGGATGAGAAGCAAAACGTTTTCAAAGGAAAGCAAGAAAGTCCAGTTGCCTCTTGAAAAAGCAGCTGTGGAAGGGACAACCGTGGCCTGGATGACTGAGGGTCTCCATAGACCATGGTGTCAAATTCGTGGCATCACATTGCCATCATGTGAAGGCATCATCACAATGTTTTTTCCCTTTGCAGAGCTGTGGTGGGTGTGGCCTGTGCATGATGCATCCAGCCCGCGGGCTGCCAGTTTCACACAACTGCCATAGGTTACTGTTAGAAGGGACAAAAAACACGACAGGGAAAATAAGAAGAAATGTTCACCAGTTGCCATGAATTTCCTTTTTCATACGCAGGATAATCTATCAAAGTGGGGAAATGTGCAACAAAGCAAACAAATGCACTTTGATTTATAGGCAGCTACTGGTTAAGCATCCTATGCAAATGATAATAACCTCCTTCTAGAGTGATGTTTCAGTTTAGAAAAGGTTCGAACAGAATGGCTACATATGCATGTATGAAATGCATCCCAGTAAAAAGCAAATTCACAAGGTGAATGAATGAACAATCCAGACAGCTGTCTTAATCAAAATTATATCCCACCCCCTCCTCTCTTCTAAATAAGCAGCAATTAAAGAATTCACTGCAGAAATGAGCTCCATTAATCAACCTGATTCAGCAGATTGATGCACAGCAATTAAAGCTGTCTAAACAGTTTTGTTAACCTTTAACAAAAATGTGCAGGGAACACACACTGTAAACTAGTTCACAGTTCAGCCAGATGAAGCGTTAGTTTAAATAATCTGTTTGAAGTTTATTTAGTTTGCTTCAATGCTGCCAGAACAACTTTCTCTCACATGCAGAGACAAAATGTCTTAACACTTAACAGGCAATTTCCACAGCTGAGATTTTCATCTTCTTCACAATGAGGTATAAAGAAGAATATCAATCTTTACCAAAGCCCCAAAATCACCTATAATGCAGCAAGATAGATTGACACAAGTGAAGGATGGAGAACTGAGTGCCTGTCGAGGAAAACATTTCCTCTTGCATTCTTTACTCTTTTATGTATTCCTATGGTTTACTACACAAATCAGCAGAGGGATACATTGATTGATTGATTGAATTTATATAGCCACCAATCTCATGGATATGACTCTTACAACAAGGGTTGTTGTAAGTCCAAAAGTCATGTCTGAACCATCACAACCCCATGGACAATATTCCTCCAGGCCTGCCTGTCCTCTACCATCCCCTGGAGATAGTATTTAAGCTCACACCTACTGCTTTGGTGACTCCATCCAGCCACCTCATTCTCTGTCGTCCCCTTCTTCTTTTTATTTATTTATTATTCTTATTTGTAACCCGCACCCATCTCACCATAAAGGGACTCGGGGCAGCGATTTTGCCCTCAATCTTTCCCAGCATTAGGCTCTTCTCCAGTGAGTCCTTCCTTCTAATTAGGTGGCCAAAGAATTTGAGTTGCATCTTCAGGATCTGGCCTTCTAAAGAGCAGTCAGGGTTGATCTCCTCTAGGACTCACCCGTTTGATTGCCTTGCACTCCAAGGGACTCGCAGCATGAGTGACCCACTGGAGAAAGAAATGGCAACCCACCCCAGTATTTTTATCATGAAAAGCCCATGGACAGTACCAAAAGGGGGTACCTTACAAAAGTTAAACCCCAAACAATAAAATACAATATAATACACTTCACACAATAGCAGTAAAAAATAAATGAACACAATCAGCAGCCAAGTTACAAAAACATTCAGCAGTATTCCATATAGTCACTGAAGAGGCTATACTACAAAACCCAAATCCAATGGGAAAACTACAGCTTCAAAGCCTTACAAAAAGGCCAGTAGGATCCAGTCCAAATTGATCTCTGAGAGGATGATAGTCCACAGGGTGGCCATAACAACAGGAAAGACCTTCTCCCTCATGCCATGTGAGATGAAAGGACCTAGAACATGCATTTCCCATCAGACCTAATGGGATAAAGAGAATTTATCTTTTCTAGTTGTATGGAAAATCAATAGATAGCAACAAGTGACTGATTTTGGCACTCAGATCCCCATTAGATCCTTTCTATATTCACAGAAATAGTATATTGTATTTTTTAAAAAAAAATTATCGCTGTACATAATTTCTTTCTAGTTCCCTTGGAAATGTTCTTTACTGGCCTTTGATTACAATAATGTTTTTATTTGAAGTTCTCACTTCACAAAAGCAGAAACCTAATTGTTAGTGATGATAATAACAACACTTGCTCAACCTGAAGATGGCTAACAGCATGAGAGAAATTAGGTAAACTCATAAGAACCTGGTTCCCACATGATACCAAGCTATTCTTTAATTAGGGTTTATTGAAAATACCTCAATAAGTTATATTCATACAACCTGCTCAGACTAAATCAAACAACCCATATTAAAAATTAAGATATGTAAATCCCGGTAAAATATACAGGAAAGTAAGTTATACAGATTTCTTGAATAGACAGAGATGTAGTGGAAGATACCTTGAATGATCTGACTAGGGTTTTTGATTCCCAGTTGTCTAATACTTGGGAAAAAAATAAGAGCCTCCCTCCTAGATTAGATTGCTGGAAATAGAATAAGGGAAGAGGAGAATCAAAAGCGAACTCCATCTTGAAAGATTTTATGAACTGGTTTCTGGTACCAATTATATACTCCTGGCAAGTCTATCTTCTGTTTGTTAATTCCAAGTATTCTATCTACTTCCTGCCAAGTAGACCTCCCAAGCACAGGTTTACTTAGTTTTGTATACTTCAGCCTTCCTCAAGAGGGTTCTCTGCAGAAATTGTGTTCCACAATTTTCAGCAATAGCCAAGCTGGCTAATGTTTTGTCATCTGTTCATACCAGATTTTTTCCCCCTCTCTAATATCTGTGTCTAAATCTAGACATAAACTGCTGGTAGCACTGTTTAAACATCTTGATTTTTATCAATTTCTCATATACTGTTTATCATATATCTAAAGAAAAGAAAAAGAAACATCGAGGATTTATGAATTACCTGTAATTTCAAAGAAGAATTTCTTCCAATTGTAGAGATAAACAGTCATTTTTATAGAAGGCAAAACTTAGGCCTAATTAAATTACACAGAAGTGGCAGTAACCACCTTAGCAAACTCACGTACAAGTAGTCCCTGTTCAACCACCACTCGTTCAAATTGAAATTACAATAGTGCTGAAAATAAACTTAGCAACAACCTTGCATTTGTGATAGTCTCAGCATCTCATGGTGATCGAAAGCAAAATTAATCGAGAAGCCAGGAGGAAGTCACAAGTTGAAGTCATGTGGCATCATACTTTAAGGGCCAGCAGTGATTCACATGGTAAAGCAGCAATGAAGACACTTACCTCCCACTCAGAAGGTTGAGAGTTCAATCGTAGGCAGTAGCAGATAGTTCTCTCCTAGGATACAAAGAAAAAAATATCTGCTGTGAACTCCGTGTGGCATCAGGAAGGGCATCCAGCCAATAAATGCTCAATTCCATCCAGTCACCCTGAAATAAGGATTTACAGTGTTGTAAAAAAGGGAGTGATTCCAATAATAAACATAACTGGAACTGACATCCTAAGGTGGCTTAACAATGCTTAACAATGGAGTTGCTGGGTCCTATTGCAGATAACGTGATGACTATCCACAGTCCTTTTGTAGAACACAAAAAGTTGGACTTTTGCAAAATGAGTTAAGTATGAATGATTAAGCAGCTAATAAGCTCTAGAAACCCTGAAAGGAACAAGTACCTAATTAATCTATTGGTCATCAGTTTTATAATCCTGTCTACTTCTTTTACTCATTAATTCTATAATAATAAATAGGAATGTTTGAAAGTATATTCTGTCAATTTTAAACTTTCTCATTTTTAAGAAGCAAACTCTGTTAAAGATCTTTAGGAAAGAAACCTGGTGCTTTATTGATGATTGGAAGAAAGGAAAACCAGCTCCAAACCGCAATGTAAATTTGCTTACAAATATCACAACTAACGTGACATGGATATCAGATGGTTTTAAACTCTGTAAAATCTCTAGTATACTTTAAAACATGGATTATCTTAACTAGGATGGTGCTAACAGCATCCCAAAGAGTCACATTTGATTGTAAAAAGAGAAAAAAAATAAAGGATTTACTTAAAAAAAATCAAGAAAACGAAATCTCTCATAGTGCATGTACATTACTTAAAAGTACAATAACTGACTCCCAATTCGAATGTATTTCATAAAGTATAGGTAGTCCTCAACTTACAACAGTCCATTTAGTGACCGTTTAAAGTTTCAAAGACACTGAAAAAAGTGATTTATGATTGTTTTTCAAGCAACCGTTGCAGGATCCCCATGGTTATGTGATCAAAATTCGAAGGCTTGGCAACTGGCATGTATTTCAGACAGTTGCAGTGTTCCAGGGTCATGTTATCACTTTTAGCAACATTTCTGACAAACAAAATTAACAAAGAAGCAAGTTTCAATGAATAACTGCATCTCCCCGAGAAAATTGTAAAACCAATAAAACTTTTTGAATATAAAAAGATGAATAACTGCATTAATTAACTTAAGAACCGTGGCAAAAAAAGGTTTAAAGTGGGCAAAACTCACTTAATAACTTGTCTTGCTTAGCAATAGAAATATACAATCACAACTGAACCCAAAATTTCAGTTGTTAAGTGAATTTTGCCCCATTTTATAACTTTTCTTGCCATGGTTCTTAAGTGAATTACCACAGTTGTTAAGTTAGTAGCACTGTTGTTAAATGAATCTGACTTCCCATTGACTTATTTATGTATTTATTTATTTATTTATTTATTTTATTTTACGAATTTATATACCGCCCTATTCTTCGTGGTAGGACTTAGGGCGGTGCACAGAAAAGTAAAAACCACAACACATACATATAATATTAAATTAAATTAAATTAAATAGTAAAATCTGTGCTAAGAAAAATTAAGATCACTAAAATATTAACTTTAAAATTAAACCCTTGATCTATGCCAGGCCGGCCAGATGGAAAAAATGTGTTTTAAGCATCCGACGGAAGAGGCGTAGGTCAGTGATGGTGCGAAGATCGGGGGGCAGGTCGTTCCAGAGGGCCGGACTCGCCACAGAGAAGGCTCTTCCCCTGGAAGTTGCCTGCGGGCATTGACCGGCAGACGGCACCCTGAGGAGGCCCTCCCTGTGGGAGCGGACAGGTCGAAGGGAGGTATGCAGTACGAGGTGGTCTCACAAATAACCAGACCCGTGCCATGGAGCGCATTGAAGATGGTGATTAACACCTTGAAGCGTACCTGGTAGACCACCGGCAGCCAGTGCAGCTCACGCAGGAGAGGTGTTACCCGGGAGTACTGTGAGACTCCCAGAATCCCCCGTGCGGCAGCATTCTGGACCAGCTGGAGCCTCTGGGTGCACCTCAAGGGGAGCCCCATGTAGAGAGCATTGTAGTAGTCCAGGCGGGAGATGACGAGGGCTTGAGTGACCGTGCGTAGGGCGTCCCGATCTAGAAAGGAGCGCAACTGGCGTATCAGGTAAACCTGATAGAAAACCCCCTTGGCCACAGCTGTCACATGGTCATCCAGGGACAGCCGCAAATCCAGGAGGACACCCAACTTGCGGGCCCTTTCTGCGGGGGTTAGTGACTTGCCCCCGATAGCCAGAGATGGAACTCTGGCTATATCGAGACGCGGAAACCACAGCCACTCGGTCTTGGACAGGTTGAGCTGAAGCTTGTTCCTCCCCATCCAGACCCGTATGGCATCCAGACACTGGGACATCACTTCAACAGCATCGTTGGGGTGGTTAGAGGTAGAGACGTACAGTTGAATATCATCAGCGTACTGATGGTATTTTACCCCCAAACCATGGATGATCTCACTCAGTGGCTTCATATAGGTGTTGAACAGGAGGGGTGAGAGAACCGACCCTTGAGGCACCCCACATGTGAGGGGCCTCGAGGTCGACCTCTGCCCTCCTGTCAACACAAATTGCGACCGGTCGGAGAGGTAGGAAGAGAACCATCGCAATACGGTGCCTCTCACTCCCAACCCCTCCAGCCGGTGCAATAAGATACCATGGTCAATGGTATCAAAAGCCACTGAGAGGTCCAATATGACCAGGATAGAGGAACAACCCCTATCCCTGGCCCTCCAGAGATCATCTACCAACGTGAACAATGCCGTCTCTGTGCTGTGCCCAGGCCGGAAGCCAGACTGGCACGGGTCTAAATAGACAGTTTCCTCCAGGTGTCAGGGGAACTGTTGTGCTACCACACTCTCTGCAACCTTAGAAAAAAAACTAAGGTTGGAGACTGGATGATAATTAACCAACAATGCTGGGTCCAGGGAAGGCCTCTTGAGGAGGGGTCTCACCACAGCCTCTTTCAAGACAGTCGGTAGAAACCCCTCACTCAAGGAGGCGTTCACTATTTCCTGGAGCCAGCCTCGTGTAACCTCTCGGGAGGCCAGTACCAGCCAGGAGGGACACAGGTCCAATAAACATGTGGTAGCATTCAGCCACCCCAGCAACCTGTCCATGTCATCTGGGGTTACAAGATCAAACTCTTCTCCATTAGATTGCAGCATAGAAGATTTATTCAAGTTTATACACAAGAATCTAATCTACTAAAGTTCAACACTAAATTGGCACCAGATAAAGTTCAACAGAATTCAAAAGGGTTTGGCCTTTGACTATTTATGGCAACATAATGACTCTAAGCTGATGTGCTTAACTCTGCCCCATAGCTCTACTTGCTCTTCTCCTTCATCCCAGTAATCTTCGACAATTTCATGAATGATCTAGATGAGGAGTTATAAGGAGAACATATCAAATTTGCAGATGACACCTAGCTAGTGGGAATAGCTATGGAAGATAAACTGAACATTCAGAAGGATCTTGGCAGATTTGAACACTGCACTTTTTCCAATAGAATGCAATTCAGTAGTGAGAAAAGTAAGCAACACTAAAGCAGGAAAAACCACATGCATGATTATAAAATAGGTGGTACCTGGTTTAACAGTAGTAATTGTGAGAAGGATCAGTAGTAATTGTGAGAACAGTAGTAATTGTGAGAAGGATCTTGGAGTCCTAGTGATTACTACTTAATATGAGCCAGCACTGTGCTGCAACTACAAAAAAAGCCAATGCAGTTCTAAACTGCATTAACCAAGAGCTGGTATTAAGAGCAAAAGAAGTGACAGTGCTGTTTATACTGCATTAGTGAGATCACGCTTAGAATACTGTGTCTAGTTCTGGTCACCACAATACACAAAAGATGTTGTTACCCTAGAAAGAGTGCAGAGAAGAGCAACAAAAATGATAAAGGATTTGGAGGCTAAACTATATACTACATTTAAGGGAACTAGGCAGTGATGGAATTCAAAAATTTTTACTACCGGTTCTGTGGGAATGGCTTGGTGGGTGTGGCAGGGGAATGATACTAAAAAAATCTCCATTCCCTCCCCACTCCAGGGAATGTTACTGCAAAATCCCTATTTCCTCCTGAACAGCTGGGAATCAGGAGGCAGAAAATAGATGGGGCGGGGCCAGTCAGAGGTGGTATTTACCAGTTCTAACAACTCAAAATTTCTGCTAATGGTTCTCCAGAACAGGTCAAAACTTGCTGAATACCACCTCTGGAACTAGGCACATCAAGTGTAATGAAGAGGAGGATTACGGGTGACATAATAGCAGTCGTTTAGAACTCAAGGGCCTCTCATGGAGAAGAGAGGGCTGAGCCTATTGTCCAAAGCATCTAAGGGCAGGACAAGAAGTAGTGAATAGAAGATCATTAAAAAGAGATTCAACTTAGAACTAAGGAAAAATTTCCTGACAGTGAGAACAATCAGTAGAATGGCTTGCCTCCAGACGTTGTAGGTCCTTTCTAACCTATAATTTTATGTTCTATTTCCCGGGTGTCAAACTTGCGGTGTCACATTGCCATCTTATGATGTGTCATGATGTTTTTCCCCTTTGGGGAGCTGGGGTAGTCATGGTCTATGTGTGATGCATCTGGCCACCAGTTTGACACCCTGTTCCATTTCAATCATGTATGGTTGTGGTTCTCTAGTTTTTAAATGAGAGCTCTTGTTAAATCTTGCAACCTAAATCATTGAATGGTGGCTAATAATAATAATAATAATAATAATAATAATAATAATAATAATAATAATAATAAGTATTTATCATGCAAAACAACATGAATTTCACCAATATTCTTCTCCTGCTTTCTTAGGATTAAAAACTCTTCATAATTGTGGTGTCTTCCTCACATTTTATGTCACTTTCTCTATCTAAAGGCATCAAATTTAGAAATATAGAACATACTTTCTCCTATACCTAGAGAATGAATGGGTTTCACATAATTTCTTGTGGGGGGGAGCAGAGAACCCCATCATATCAAAATAATAATGAAAAGGAGGCAGAATTGGGCCTAGGAGATTCTTTCTTCCCACAAGAATTACTTCACATCTATTGTTCACTTTGCCTCAAATATGTTGCCTCGTGACAATCTTGGCAAAATGGCAGTGTTACAGTTCTTACTCATTTCTCCACTTTCTTTTCCTAGGGAGATTCGCAGGGCCTCTGATCTCTGAAGCATTTATTCATGGTATCGAACAGTATAATTGATAGTTCACTGCCAAAAGGGTTTTTCTTTCCATGAACTGCAGAGAGAAAGCATGAAATATGTACACATCACAGTTGTTGGGGAGGAGGGAAGCATGGGGGCATAGAGACAGTGGAAGAGATGGAGATAGTGAAAATTGTTTAAAATGGCTATTCAAGAAGCGGTACTTTGGTGTGACACAGACTTCCATTGAACAAGTTAATATTATGTAGTGACTTTCAAGCATTCTTTGTTTAATCCATGAACAATAGTGTTCAGTCTTTTAATGATTTTAACACTACTGTTTTGCACTGGAAGTGGTATCTGTAATTCTTTGTTTAATTGATTATTATGCTGAGATCAGTGGCAGAACTGAAATGTGTCCCCTACCCATATTTCAGTTTTGCCATTTCTGGAGGTTAGTTTCCTATCCATTTAGTCTTCCACACAAAGACTTGCTAGTTTGTAAAGTATGAGGGGCTATCCTGATAGATGATGGCAAAGACCATATTAGAGAATGAACACATGCATGTTCAGCTGGTGATGTGACATTATTAAATGCTATGATAATATTGCTGGAGTAAATCTGGGACTATAATTAGTACCTGGACCTATTTAAGGGTTAGATCCCTGTATTACTATCATTACTACACTATATGGTCTATTGCTGGGGTCCTAAACTTGCGGCATCACATTGTTGTCACCTGATGTATTGCAACTTTTTCCCCTTTGCTAAACCAAGGGTGGATGTGGCTAGTTTGTGATGCATCTGGCCTGGGGGCCACAAGTTTGACACCCCTGGTCTATTATTTTGTTTCACAACTGGATCATGCTGGGTGGTTGTTTTAAGCAAACATAAGCTTATTATCAAAGCTATTATCCAGGATGGATTATACATCACTGATGCAAACATGAGTAATTTACTAATATATCAGAAGTTATTGAGAGCCAATTTGGTACAGTGATTAAGGCTTCGGGCTAGAAACTGATGTTCAAGAGTTCTACTTCTGTCTTAGGTACAAAGCCAGCTGGATAACTTCAATCACTTTCTTTCAGCTCTAGGAAGCAGGCAATAGCAACCTGTTGTGGACCAACCAGTTCCGGATGAGCTGCTGATGGATTCCTCTAGTGAGGAGTCCTATGAGTTGGCTCTAGAGGAGGAAACCCACTTTGTCCCGGATGTCAGGCTAAGGATTGAGAGCAGGCAATTAGCAGAACGACGCTATGGGAGATAATCAGTATCAGCTGCCTAATTGCCTGGCCCTTCCCAAGAGGCTTTAAAAGAAATCCTCTGTGAAGAGTAG
>JAPKID020004995.1:0-11369 GCA_026931265.2 Tropidonophis doriae | reverse complement strand
TGTTCTCACGTAGCGTGCTTTTGTCCCTAGACCCATGCGATATCTGTACAAAGGAAATTAAAGAAGCAGATCCCACACATGTGGATTGTGGAAATGTGTTGAATATGAGATAGCCATGCTTTTGACATTAGAATAACTTGTGTTGATTACTTGGTTATTGACTACATTCTTCCTGTGGTATTAAAATCTATTGGAAACTATTAGGTACAAAGACTTATTCAAATGCGACATAGTTGGCACCAGAATTACTAAAGTACATCTAGGATATTATCCATAGTTCAAAAGATTTGCAAAATAATGCTACTAAGTGACAATTTAGCATTTTGAGTTCACTATTTCATGCTCTTTCTGATGCCCTTGGTCCTCCTTTTTTAGTCATTCCTAATACTTAGAGTAAAATATTACATTCTTATAATCTTATATATGATTTTGGTTCTAGCAAGGGTTCTAAATAGCTACTTTACAGTAAGTACAAAGTTTTGTCCCACTTGCAGTAAATATTGTATTGCTCATTATTAATTATCATTACTGTTCTACCTTATGTGTACCACATTATATAAATTATAATGTTTCAAGAAGCCAGATGTGAAAGTGTATTGTCCATACTAGCTAGAAGCTAGAGTGCTTGAACGTCAGTTATTTTAATACATTTATCTTGAACTTCATTGACTAGAGGTTTTGATGGTTTGATTATGTTTGGGGAACAACAAAGAGTCAAGGATAAGTTGACTAATTGATGAGGGATCTATAAATATAAAGAGGTAGGAAAGATGGATTTCCTAAACACTATTTCAACACTAAGCTTATGATAATGATTGTTTATTATTGTCTGAATTAATGTCTCTTCTAGATTGACATGTTTGAAATACAAGTTGTGTCACTTGGAAATCTACAAAAAGTGTTGCTGTGCTGCAAGAGTGATAACCAGTTGCAGGACTGGTACTGTGAAAAAATAGTCATCAGAGAATCTGGGAAAAACTCAGAAAACATTTTCATCTGTGAAAGGTTGTATTTGATTTTAAAAGAAACTTGCCAAACAATTTCTTGATAACTAACTTGGCAATATCATGTCTTTATGTTGCCAGTTACATAGTTTCCTTTATTTCTACCTCTATTTCCTGCAATGACACAAGAAATAGCATCAGCTAAACAAACAAAAAATGCATCCAAACTTGATTCATTTGAATGACAAAATCACTGAAGATGAGAAACACTTTGCTTTTCTGTTTCATATATTGCTGTTGGGCTCAACTTATACGAATAATAAGCCACTTTTACAGAGGGAGTACCTAAATTGTACTTTCAAAACTTAAAGGAAATTCACTCTTTTTATTTTCTCCCTCTCTTAATTCTGCCTCCCCCTGTAATTCTCTCTCTTTTTGTTTTCTCTAGGTATCTAATTGCAGGATTTCATAACTTTCTAGAACCTAGTAAACAAGGATGACTCTAATGCCCCAAAGGAAAGGAGTCCCATATCTTTAACAATTGTCTAATAGTGAGACTATTAACAGATATAGAAGATAATCCCCTCTTCTGCTTCCTGATACCATTTTATATTCTCATTCCAAGCCAAATTCCTACATCTGTTGCATCATACAGTGCTGATACTGTAATATCAACTTAGTTTTGAGCAATAATTCCTTTATTTTAGAACTAGAACAGTATATAAAGTAATATTCCATCTCGTATTGGTTCCCTGATTCTTTGTGTAATATTGGCCAAGTGATTCACAGTTTAAGGCATTGTTTAAGGAAGCTCCATACTGTATTTTCTAAATGTGTACCTGGCTTAAATCAGGTGGGTAGATATTTTTGAATGCCAGAATTGGACCACACATCTTTTCCTCTTTTTTAAAATACTAATAACAACAAGTATTCCACTGCAAGTCCAGGGATGAACAAACCTAATGGCTTCTTAATGGTCCATAAGGATTTATCAAACATAGAAAGCAGACTTTTTTTCAGTAGAAAGCAATCCAATGCCTTTCATATAACTGCAGTGATGAAGCAAGACAGATACAATTTTAAATGCAGCCCGTTTTTCAACATGAGTTTACCATGTTTACCCTAGTAAATGAGCACCCATTTCCATTTTTCATCTCCTGCATATAGTGGAAAACCCAGAATTGTCTTTAAAATGGAATGTGAAATCTTGTCTTGTTTTCCACTTTCCAATCTATAGACGGACAATTTTTTTCTCACTTCAAAAACGCCTGACTTAAAAATAACTGCTTCATATTTTGAACATCTATTTCTTTTGCTTTATTTTTAGATTCATGAGGTATTTTTGTTTTAGTTCTATTGTGAAAAGAAGCACAATATTTAGTACCTAAATAATTATGATAGTAGAGTGATACCTTTATTAAGATAAATCAAATTAACATGTGTTGACAAACACATTGGGTTGAATTTTCAGTTTCTCCAGAGTTATTTATCAGGAAGGTTAGTATAAAAATGAACCTTGCTAATTTAGTTTCTCCTAATAAAACTTTTTAATAAACACCTTTGCTGTCTTTAATCTCTACTCTACCTTCTCTGATTTTGTTAGAACTTGTTACTTCACCTGCTACATAGTATGATTAAATCTCTGAAACAGATGTAATTCTTTGCGCTTCCTACTTTCTTTTGCAATGGGTTTTGACTGGTGCTGTTTCGTCCCCTACCCTGTTCTTCCTTTGGTGAATATGATGCCTATATGTTTTACATTATGAAAATACATATGAAATAACTCTGTATAGGAATCTGTACTCATCCCAGGTGTATGTACTGTACCATAAACCATACTTTAGCAATGGTGACGAAAAATCCCCCTTAAACATCACATTATTATCATGATCTTCTGAAAAAAAGTCAAAATTCTACTTGTCAACTCATGTGATTAAATACATATATATAATTTTCTCTTTTGCAAAATTTATTATAATTTTCATTACCTTTCTTTCTTGAAATTAATACTTTACTTTTCTACAATTTAATGATTACAACATGTTACTGTCAAATATTTTGTGTAGATTTTTTATTATCATATGTTAAAAGCTTTGCAGAACATGGAAGAATTATCATCTTGTGAGTCATCCTTTTGAAAAGGTCATCCCATGTCCCAGTTGGACATGGACAAACATAATAAACAAGTTATATTTTCTTATCCCTTCCTTCCTTCTGTTCATTCTTCCTTCTCTTTTTCAGATGGCTGCCATATATGTCTGAAGGAGTAATCCATTCAGAAATAGAGCTCTTTGGCCAGGGTAAATTATATAATTATATAAACAGAATTTGGAGGGAGATTGAATTTCTAAATACATGCTTATTATGGGCCTAGCACTATTGCATTACTATTGAACAAACATATTGGACTGTTCTGTAAATCAGTTGCATATAAATTGGTCAATCGTGAAAACCAAATATAGACATAATGATCAGGATTTGCTGAATCAGTAACTCCCTATAGTATGAGAGTTATATAGAATGGGAGGTGGTACAGGGAGGCCTTCAATAAGGAATTTATTTTCTGTATAATATTTTTATATTTGCAGCATTGATTGGGTACAATGGACCTATCTTACAGTGAGTTGTTTCCTTCAACGTGTCACCAGTTTACCTCAGACTTAGTCTCAAACTAAGCTTCTCACAATTATAGCAACATTTCTCCTCTTCTCACAAAGCTATGCAATCCAAATGATCTACAGTGCCTTTGTAGCAAGTATGGTGATGTCACAGTCAGGGAGTGGGTTCTGCCCAGATCCCATTGATTTCATAAGGCTGCTGTGGATAGCCCAACTGTCTGGCTCCTGATTTCATGATCATTCTGCTTTTCGAAGCAGGAGAGTTCAATTCTTTCAAACTCCTCCTGAACTAAATAACCATTTCTTTTCACTCTTCCTCACACTGTTTCTAAACTTGACAGTTGGTTGCTAAGGCCCAGAGGGGAAGGCAGTACTGGGGCAATGAGCAGCTATTTAGCCACCAGTTCTCCAATCTCATGGAGCTAATTCCCTTGTTTCTCTTACCAGAGGAATCTATGAGATTTGAGACTGGCAGCTATATAACAGCCCCACCCCCTACACACACACACACCTTATCTTGCTTCTCTTGCCAATCTGCCAAGCCCCAGGCAACCCTGTGCTTGATCCACAGCAGATGGTGCTGCCTTGTAAAGCAGAATAGCACTTCATGCTTTAGCAAGCAAAATCATCCCTATCCCCACATGGATATCAATAGGGAGTGACATCTGTCTGATATAGCAGCAGCTGCATGGAATAGTATGAGATTTCTTCTCAATGAAACAGTTGAGCACATCCTTCTTCTCCCATGCATCATTTGGCTTGAGACCAGGTTCTGGCAGGTAGTCTACTCATCTGTCAAAACCAGCTTCTTGCTTCAAGAGAGCAATTGATGTTTGTTTTTCTAACCAACAAGTGATGCCTGGAAAATCCACTAATCTCTTTCCTTAAATTGTCCTACTAAATGAATAAAATTATTTTTATTTTCTTGGTTTGTCTCGGATGCAAATAAAATTAATATAATTGTATTGTTGTGCATTAACTATGTGAGAATGGCAATGAGGCAGCTCCACATACTGTATGTTGGTATTCTTTTCATCCATCTCATTGATTGAATGAAAGGACATTAATACAGACATGAGGAGCAGACCTGCAAATTATTCAAAGAACAATAGAAGCTGGCTGCTTTTAGATTTTTCAAGTGTGACAAGCTGGTTTGTGAAAGATATTTTTTTCTTCTGCAGGAGCAGAAGAGTTAATATCAACTTAGCACCTCTTCCCTCCTTCTACATTTTATTGTAACCTGACAACTCTATTATTAACTGCACTGCTGTTTTATTTTTGGCAGAAATGCAAATAAATCATCAGCTGAAAATGCAAGAGGAAGAAAATGGTAAACTGTTCCGCTGCTTTTTCGTTTAATCAAGTTTAGAGCTAAACTGGAATGTGTGGGGGTGTAGGTTCTGTGAACATCTTTGCATCCTTTTAACAGACACATTTTCTGGAAGGAGCAACATTATGGAGAACAATAAAGGCACTCATATAACATCTCTTTCTCCACAATACTTCTTATGAAAGAAATTCCTGCTTTTATTTTGAATTAGTTCTTTTATTATCATATATCCAAACCTGTAAACTATTCACAAAGGCAATTTGTATTGAAGACATTTTTTCTTTATTCTGGCAATGTGACTTTGGTCTCTCTTCCTGATGTGATTTCTCTTTGATTGGCATTTTATCATAGATAAATGTAAAGAGGAAAAATGTGGTTTATAGGAAATTATGCACCCATCCATAGTTAAAAGAATCAGAGGGTATGAAGATTTTGCATACAAGAGGGAAAAAAATTTATGATCCAGTTAATTTGGATCCTTTAACTATGACCAATAAAATATTAGTCCTGCATGGTTCCTAAAAAAAAATATTGTTTATCTCTCAAAAGAACATTTTGAAATTCCAGTCAAGCATCTGATGCAGATAGATTCTGATACATTGCTAAACATCACACTGTATGATTTGAAATAGTTTTAATCATGGGTCTTACTTTTGGAGTGCAATCTGTAAATGAAAGAACATATTTGAGAGCACGGAGGGTTACTTTTAAATTTGGTCTCAGTCAACTCTAGTTAGAGTCAACTACTTCTGTAGCATGGAGAATCATGCTGAGGATGTGCCCTGTGCTATATAAGATAATACACTTCTAATTTCTAGTATTAGTTTGCTTATTATAATAGTCTGACATTATAATAGTGATTTCATAAATGATAGAGGAAAGTACCTCTCCTACCATCTATTAAAGCTATCAGTTCAAGAAAATGATTAGGACATTATACTATCAATCCTAGCATGTGTATATTTAGTAATAAGTCATTTTGTGTCCCCCAATAGTCTTCAAGGTGGCTTACAATTTAAACCCTTAAATAATATATTTCACCCATATACTTAAAATATGAAAGAATGTGAGATAAACTACTAAAAATTTTAATTACATGACACTTTAAAATGGATATCCTTTATTTTCAAATATATGTGATTTGATTACACAATTCTGTGCACATTCTCTAAGAAAAAAATCTACTTCTACTATTTGGTATAAATTATTTCCAGGTAAATCTACACTAGAAAGCATTCTGATGTTGCACTGAAGACCGTTGGGTCCTCTAATTCTATCTGCTCTTAAAACATTATCAAAGCATAACCTTAGTTTACAGTATTTTACAATATAGCCACCCCATCCCTGAGCACCCGATTTTTCTTTTAAGCATTCGATTTTCCCCGTTTCCTAGGCTTAGTGATGCATTGTTTGCAATAAAGCTGGTACTGCACAGCTCTCCAGGCACCGGGTAGTTACTGAGATAAAACTGCTCTGTCAGTGGAACTCATTTTAATTTTGTTTACCTGCAGGAGAAGATTGGAAAATCACTATAGTCACTGGAGGTTTTGAAACAGCTGGCACAACAGCAACTGTGTCCCTTTATGTTTACGGAGATAACAAGGCTTCAGGTCCTCTTATACTGGGATCTGGAAAACACCAGCTGTTTAATCCCAACAGTACAGATACATTCCAGGTACAATATGACTTCATACAAACAATGAAGAGTAGCTGAGTTATTCAAAACAGGTTAATTCTAAGGTGAATAAGTGACAGACATTTATAATGCTTCTATTGTAATGATTTCAATTCACATTTCATTCTCTCAGTGGTTCATTGAAATAGCATGTAGCATTCCTGGAAGAACTGAGTGATATGCATATTTATGGCACCAATCATACTAAGAATAGTTACTAAGAAGGTAGCTGAAGTCTGGGAAGATACTAAACTATTATTACTATTTGTATCAACTTTACTTTTCCTTTATGATGCATATACTGCTGTTATTTACATGCTATAAAACAGAGATTGAGTTGCTGCACACAAGTTGGCCTGCTTCGAACCATTGATTTCAAAATTTAACATCTCAGCCTGCCAGATAATTCTTCAGACTCTTTATCATGACCACATTAAAGGCCTTGAATTCACAGTAAAATATACTGATATAAATTGCACTACTCCAATAAACAAGTTTTATTCTGTCTCAATGCTGAGATCAGTGATTGGTGCAATAATGCAAGACAATTTAAGGACAATGACTGGGAGAAATCCAGGTTGCTTTCCCCTCCAAGCAAGCGTCACTTACTGTTGAAGAAATGATCATAATGTGTGATAGGGCTGTTTGATGGGGATGGCTTGTGCATGATGGCACTTTTCCATGTTAGAAACCTTGTGCTTTTTCTGAATGAGCTTTGACTGCATCTGAAACACCACTAAACCTGGTTGGAAAAAAACAGTTCAGATGACAAGTAGTATTCATGATTCATGAACATCATTTATTAACATTTATCATGTTAATAAATAAATATGGATGCTGCTCCTCCTCCCAAGGCAATGAAACCAGTAAGAAAGTATAGCCCTGTAAATCTCTTATTTAGTAGCAGCTTCAAAAAATTTAGAACACACTGATTATTCACAGGATGAATAAAAAAAAAGTTGATAGAAGTTGACTCTCCTCAGCAAGAGCACCAATCCCCTTTTCCACTTTTCTGACTGGTCTAGCATTATTTGAACTCTTTGTTAAACATGCACTTAAAACAAGTTTGTTCTTTCAAAATAGCTACCATCCATCCATTATCCAAGTCATGTTTGAATGACTTAATGTTGCTTTCAAAATGTCAAGTTAGTGTTGGCAGATACTTTGAAGAAGCCAGGTATCCAGACTCTCAAGCAGTTCAAGCCAAAAGCACCATAAACCACCACTATGGCAGTACTTTGCCACCAGAAAGCAGCAACTTCAGGTGACAAATAGGAGTAGGGCCAGTTCCAGTCTCTGATCATGTCATCACCACATGATCAAGGGGCTCATAGATCAACAAGGCTGATATTATGAGAAGGGAGAAAGTTATTTTTAAAGCAGTTAAAGACTCATTTAAATTGCCACTTTGCTTCTTAGAAAAAGACCTTGCTAACACGTCCCTTAAAAACAGAAGAACAGGAGCATGCAGATGCCAGTAGTACTCACTTAATGGCTAGAAGTGGGACTGACAACTCTGTCACTAAGCAACATGGTCATTCAGTGAAACATCATATGAACACACAAACTTGCAGCCTCACTTCCACTGTGGCCATTAAGCAAGTCACCTGCAGTTGTTTAAATAAAAATCAAGTGGCTATGATTTGCAATTCTACTGCAGGCTTCTCCATTGACTATTTGTTGAAAGCTGGCAGTAAAGCATGCAAATCATATTAGAGTGGAGATGCTGAAACAATCATAAGTGGCAGGACTGGTTGTCAAGTAACTTTTTCAGCACCATTATAACTTTGAAGGATGGCTAGACAGGTTACTTGTTAAGTGGGGCTGTCTGTATTGACAAATTGAGGGCTGGTGCATTTATTTTAGTTGTTAGTCTTTAAAGCCAAAGAAAGCACAATAATTTGTTTTCCTAGAATCACTCATAGCTTGGATGATAATAACTGATAATTAACCCCTTATTTTGGGACAACACTTTCATTAATCATTCCAGAAAATGTCCAGCTAGAATATCACAACTAAGGTTTCATGTGAGATGTAGGTCTGTTTCTTTAAAACCATTCAGTATTTCAATGTTTGAAGCTCATGTTTAGAACAAAACTTTATGTGAAGGTCTGTGAATATTGAACAAACTTAGATCTCCTTTAAAGTATTAATCAGCTCAGAAAGTTACAAATTCAGTGAGTATTTTAGCTTGGAATTGCTAGTGTTACTAAGCCATATCTCCCAGATCACTTCTTGAACAGAAATTATAGCAGGTTTCTGGGTCACAATTTTAAAATTCACTAGTAGCAGTCCAAAATATAGTCCATTTCCATTACCAGGCCAGCACAGAAATTTTCAAGCATCCCAATATGTTTCATTTTGCAGCTGACTATTCATTTTCTTGGCATTTTCTTGGGATACTTGCTCAACTTCCTATTTTAGTGGTTCACCATCCAAACTCATGAATTGTTTTTCAGCCAAGAAATCAGCAGATAGTCAGCTCAACTTGAAGAAAATGTTGATCTTATTTTATTATGAAATGCCTGCATTTTCATTTTATATGAAAATAAACCAAAAAAATATTTTTGCTTCCTATTAACATTCAAGGCATTTGAAGGGAGAGTAGCAGACTGTGAAAGATTGTATCAGATGATATCCACATGGAAATCCAGTTAAAACTAATAAAGCATATCGGTTCCATAGATGACATAGAACTAAGTATGTGGCTGGCTTTATGCCCTTAAGATGGTGGGATGGGATAAAGGTAATTGTTACCCAATAAATCTAAAAGGCACCAGTATGGGGAGCAGATGCACAATTCCCCACATAATGTAAAATATAAAAGACATGTAAAAGAATAACAGTTAACAAAATTGAACTAGTATGTATTGTATTAGCCATTGCAACTTCCAACATTACATTTTACCCTCTTTCAGAAATGATTATATTCTGCTTTTAAAAAATTAAAACTGTCACCTTCCCCTAATCCAGGTGCAAATATTGATTAGAAGAAGACCTTGAATTTGAACTTTGATGTGAGTTCCATTGATAGCTTAGAAATCAATGTCTCTGGGACTAAGTGACAAGAACAAACTAATGGGATTCATTTCAAGACAGGAGACAACACCTCCCATTCTCAATATTTGTCTGTTGTTTTGATTAATTGTATATTTTTAATTGCTCCCAAAATAAAATATGTGACATGAAATGTACCTTCAGTTACAATAGGTATACTTCCTTTTCATATCAGAGATTCAATTATGTCATCTTTTCATAAATCTATAAGCTACCTTATGCTTAGTGCATTTATATCATGTGATCTTACACAGTTTAGTTGTACAGCTGTAGAGGGCTGTCTAATCTTGATGGCCTGATTAGGCCTTTTTGCAAGTCATCCACTATATCTTTCATAGTCTACTACCCTCTAATAACCTCGAATGAGAAAACCTAAACAGTTTTGGTTTTGTCTTTTGAAAGAATACACAAAATTTATAAGCAAATTCTTTTATTAGATTGCAGTGAAGTGCATTATATTTTACAGAGAATGATGCAAGGATTTTCAATCTAAACTCTTTTTCTTTTCTTTTCTTAAAAAGCATCTGTGATGAAGTTTTTTGCAAACATTCCTTTCAGATTTCATGTATATGTTGAGATTGTTTTATGGAAAGGACAGGAGAGCCATAAACAATGAGAAAATGAATGCATTTCTTAGAATACATTATCATGAACTGAACTGAATATATGCAATATTAATTTACTGGTATATGGATTTTTGGGGGAGCACTTTGCCTTGAACTGAGCTGGTAATACAAAATGCTAATTAATATTAATTTATACAATAATCACTAAACCATATTAGCAAGCAAGCAAGAATTCTATGCCAAAACATATTACCAGGATGAGAAAATGTGATTGAGGTGAAACTAATGGTAAAAAAATGTAATCACCAAGATGTCACCATTCTCCAGTATCAGTGATTAGAGCTGTGATCACAAGGCTCAGTTTGATTTGAGGGAAGACCTATCAATCACTGATTTTCCTCTCCCTCCTGCTCTAGAGTATGATCCTTTGCCTAAAATTGCTGTTGTGGTTCTATCCTTCAAAATTTGGAGGTTTGGAAAATTGGATCCAGAATGGAAACTTGTGGATGCCCAAAATTTGAACAGTTGTAAATTGTAGCATGTCTGCCTAATTCCAAAGAAATAATAATATTCCCAATTGTCAGCTTCCATTTAAAAGCTCAACTTCAGCAGAATCTGGTGGATTTTTATTTGTGTGAAACTATTCAGAAGTTCTTTAGAGGGATATTTTTGGATGCTGAATATTGAACATAAGACCATTTGCATGCTAAAACCTATGTCTTCACTGTGATGACAAGCCCCCTATTTAGTCAATGGAAGTAAACATTTGTATTAATTATTATGAAGAACTAATAATTCATTGTTATATAATACAGGTAATAAATACGCCTTTGCCTTGGTTCTCTAGCTCTTTATCCCCCTATATGTTGCTTCTATTTTCAACCTAAATGTATAAAATATATTAATATTAATACAAACTCAGACTCAACCCCTCCAAGACTGAGTGGCTGTGGTTTCCGTCGTCCCGGTACGCCGATGTTATTCCATCACTGCCCGTGGGGGATGAACTTTTGTCCCCCGCGGAGAGGGCGCGCAATTTGGGAGTCCTCCTGGATTCACGGCTGTCCTTAGAACATCAGGTTTCGGCCGTGACCAGGAGGGCTTTTTACCAAGTACGCTTGGTTCGCCAGTTGCGCCCCTTGCTAAACCGGGATGACCTCCGCACAGTCACTCAGGCGC
>JAPKID020004994.1:0-11370 GCA_026931265.2 Tropidonophis doriae | reverse complement strand
TGAATCAGATCTGTTACCTTCAGTTTTAAAGGAAAAATGGGTATTAATTTAATTTGTATTAATTTTCAGATTCAAAGGAAATAAGTTTCCTGCTTTAATTTTCAGGAGGGTTTTTTTTTGTGTGTGGTCATAATAGTGTTCAAGAGAAAAACTGAGTATCATTGTTGAGTTTAAATAGTAGAGCTGTTTAATTTTTCCTTCCTGAAGGGATGTGCGTCGTTTGGTGGTTGCTATGTCAAGAGCAAGGCTTGGTCTGTATATATTTGCAAGAGTGTCACTATTCCAGAACTGCTTTGAGCTAACTCCAGCCTTCAGCCAGCTTACTGCTCGTCCTCTTCAACTGTATATAGTCCCTGCAGAGTATTTTCCAACTGCTCGTCAGGTAAACAAGATATCTTGAATTTTGTTTAATGTTTAAATCATTAAAAATATATCTATCATTTATATTTTATTCTTTCTTTTATCTTACTTAATTTGTATTAATTTTCAGATTCAAAGGAAAGGAATCTTACTTATTCGTTGTTTTAATTCCAAATTTTTCTATCATTTTCTTTCATTCCTCAGAATGGAAAACATCCATCTCATCAAATTCATATTATAAAGAATATGCCTCAGATGGCTAATTTTGTCTACAACATGTATATGCATATGATCCAAACTACACACCAACATCGACAGGTAAAGAAATAAAAGTTGAGAAAACCATGTTTAATTTAAAACCTCTGAGTGAAACCTTTGCTAATACTTTCAGTTAACAAATGAACATAGTCGAAAATTAGTTGACTTGGTTGATTTTATTTTTAATAAGTCTTTTATGCTTTAGGTAACTTTGCAAATAGCATGAACTAATTCTATCCGTTTGGAGGACAGGGGAGAAAGAAAAAATGATATACCATACTCTTGTGAGTTAGACAAAACTTGTAGCTGATCTTTACTAGAGATTATAAAATAATATTTAGCATACTAAGAGTTGACAAAGAGAAATTTTATTAATCTTCTGTAACAACAGTGATATTGGCAGAGTCCAAAATCAGTACAGAAGAAGGAATAGCAGCTCAAAATAAGATTAATCAATTTAATGGATTTAAACAATGGCAGTCCAATTAATTAAAAGTGTCCTAAATTCACCTACTATATTACAACTTGAGAGAAGAAGCCAGGTATATAAATTAAGTCCATTTACATGGTAATAAACTATAGTTCAATTAACCTCTGAAAACAGTTATTGCATAGCTGTTCATTTAAGGTATGTGTAAATAAAAGTTGGCAATGCGTACTACATTTATTCGTTCTGAAACTGGAGCTAATTAAAAACAAGCAAATAACAGACAGAATTTTGATATGGAGAAAAAAAAATGTGATGTCTTTATGAAGTAAATTATTTGTAGAAAATTGCCACCCATTAGAGTAGATTTGTTAATATGACTGGGAATTGCTGTGACCAATTAATGTGAAAGGAAGCTCATTGAAATCTTGCTCTTTATAGTACTTGCAACTAGCTAAACATGTTTGTACATAGCTCATTCCCACAGACTTGGGAGTACTGGAAGTGCATTTTCAATTGCACTATTAAAATGTTATTTTTAACTTCATGTTAGTTTTCTTACAAAAAGATCTGAATGATGCTAATCGTATATGGATAGAAATTGTACCAGCTGCATCACAGAAGGAATCTTAGTTTGTATCCGGCAAATCAAAAAATATATTTAGCCAAATACAAAGGAATCCCTAATTTGAGGCTTGGATTTTCTCAATGTCTATCATTAGTCTACCAAAAATATCATTTTTGACAACATAGCATAGAACCCAGATATAGTAATTTAGTAATTACTAAGTTTGAGTGCTGTTTTTCCAGCATGTAGCATCAAACTTATTTATAAATGGCTGTTAGAAGCATCAATTAAATATATAGAAAGTTATCTTAATTCCATGATCTTAATTCCATGTTTAAATTCTAATGTAAATAAGAACTCTACTTGGCACTGAGATATTGTTGGAGATGGGCATACCCTCCATGCTTTATATCAGAAAGATAAGACTGGAGAAATTTTCATAGTATTAGATTTGTCTGTTTTAATCTTGAGTCAATAGATATATTAAAGTTTTAATGGAATTTTTACTCCTATATATAGGGATCTATTTAAATATTAATGTTTTGTCCCACAAATAGAAATTCTCTTCTTCAGAATACAGCAATAACAAAAAGTAGTTTGATTAAGTAGCATATAATAATTCACAAAATTTCACCATATTTAAATGCTTCCTTGCTTTAATCTTAGAGCATTCGAAAATTCTGTGGGATCAACTTAAACCTATAGAAAGCTATGTAATGTCGCTCATATATAAAACTGCAAATAAAAGAATTCTCTGTTAAATATATAAATTAAAATTTATTTATTTCATTAAGTTTGTTATAGATGCTCACTCCAATAGATTCTTAAAATAAATTTAGGCAAGTTATATGGAGTTATCAGAATCTGCATGTGCTTTGCAACCAATGTAATTTATATTGATAGATTTTTCTTACTGGTGTAGATCTGTATTATGTTGAAATTGTTCTTAAACAAAACACATCTTTTTTTTCCATTGTAGCATTTATTACCTCCTCCAGAACTTGTTGAAGAAAGTGAAATATCCAAACCGGAGGAAAATGAAGCTGTCCAGAGTAAGGAATCTGAAATGGAAACAGGAACTGAAATCAAAGCTATGTCAGGGGATACTATAAAAGAGAACATTTTGAATGAGAAACCAAAGACAAGAGAGGAAGAAGACGAGCATCGGAAAATGCCTGAACATCCTGGAAGAGATAGTGACAGTGAAGACAGTGAAACAGAACTTGATGCTGATAAATGAACATTGCCTTTTCAGGTCTGAAAAAAAGAGTTAGCAAAAAATGACCATATGCTTTAGTGGCTCAGTTGCTGTAAATATTAATACTTCAGATTTCATTTTTTTTGTACTATAAATATGAAATGAATCATTTATGTGGTCATAAACAAAAGGAACAGACACAATGGTATCTCATGTTTATATATTTAGTAAAACATTTTTAAATTATTGCTCTGAGTCTTTTTTGGTATTGAAAAACTTCTGGGAGATTTTAATATATTTTTTAAAGTATCACAGAGTTAGCTGATAGGAGAAGTAATACTAAAACCCCCCAGAGATTCATGTTTTCACACATAGGCTCAAAGAGATCCAGCTTCTCTAAAGTGGTATCGGTTAAATGTGTTGGGACTTATGCTGGCTGAGAAATTTAGAAATGTAGCTGATGCAGTACTACAAAAAAATACTTGGTGGGAATGAAGATAGGAATAGATCATGAGATACTTATTTTTTAAATGTTGATGGTACAGCAGCGTATTTCTACAGTAAGTCCTTCTGTCAGGGAGATTGGCAGTTTCTAAATATAATAAATAAATAAAATTTAAACAGCAAACAAACATAGACATTCCAAAATAAAAGTAGGTGTAAAATTTTTTAATGAAAAACATTAACATGAAATTTCAAAATTAAAAGCATAAAGCATCTATAAAATTATTCTCAATAGCCTAAATGCTATAAATAGTTAATCTAAATAGGAGATAAATACATAAATGCTGAGAACTATAAAATATTACAGCATTTTAAAAATATCAATTGTAGCTTTACTAGGATTATTGCAATTATACTGGAGTGATAATGTGATTTTTTTTAAAGAAAAGCAAGGATTATGAGAATGAGTTATGATCTAAACAAGGCTCAGGATTACCTTATTTGGAGAAGGTAATACTACTATTAGATTGTGCCACTATAAAAATAAAAAGTTTGTTTGCTAATTGTAGAAGGTAAATGGCATGTTAAACTGGCTTTTTCATCCTTGTTTATAATTTTCTATTAGGAGGTGGGGGTTTGGAGGAGCAAGTTAATGCGTAGGGGTTTTTAAATCTGGAAAAACATTCCATTTTCCCATACCTGTTGACTGAGGTAGTACTTTCCTAATGGAATGTTGTTATTCTTGTTCAAGTAATAATGACATAAAAGTAAATATTGCCCAATTCTTGTGTCATACAATTCACAAATTGGCACTGAATAATCCTTGTACTGCTAAATAAATGAGTGGTATACTATCAGAGTAAGTGTTTTAATATATAATTTTATGACTACAATGCTCTAGAATAAATATGTTCCAAAGTTATAGATTTATATTTGGTAGTATGTTGCAACAGGACTATATACCTAAACTGCATAGGTCAAAATAAGAATAATAATTTCTGAAGTTACATTACATATTTCAAGTTTGTTAGCTTTACTAACAAATATTGAGTATGAAACTTGTGCCTAAATAGAGATGTAATAGAAGGGTTTGTGCATTAATAGGGGATAAAGATATCATCTATTAATTGAATCTCTGATTAACTTACACAGTAACATTATTTTGCAGTCTAAATTATAGAAATGTGTTAACAAAATAAAACAATTTGGTTCCTTAAGTGTTATAGTAAATAAAATAAGTAACAGGTTTTAATTTGTCTCTGAGAAAGGCTTTATTATACAGAGCCATGAGACATGGTGATACAATAACATAAACTAACATTCATAATATGATGAATGGCAGAAAAACCTTCTGGCAACGTGGCCAGCTCAGCTAGAGAACATCGGCTTTCTAACCTATTTTCTAAAAATATTCCAGTGTCTTAACTAATTTGTGCCTTTTAATAAAATAAACCCAAATACTGGCAGAAACAGCTGCTACTTGTTATATATATTAATCACAAATTTGAGATATTTTAGCTAATTGGTTTTAATAAGATTGTCAGTAAGTACAATAAACAAGAATGAAAGCTTACAGATTTTTTATAAAATTTCTAATTGTATTGGCTCTGTCAATACACATATTTAACTGACAAATTAAAACTGAATATACTGAGGAATTTATCTAAGCTGATTTGAAGTTAATGCTGAGGACACCAGCATTTTATATTAGAATTTGACAAACTAATAGATTTGCATGAGTTGTTAGGAATATAAAGCATACTAGGAAATGTTTTATATGCTAGAAAATGAGAAAATTATTCACTTAATTTAGGAATGGATGATGCCTGACTTCCTACCACTGTTTTGGTATGTCTCACATTTGTTTTTTCTCTTGATGTAAAGAATGTCCACGGTTGAATCTAAATTGAAGCAATTAGATTTTTGTCTACATGATATTCACACTGAGTAGTCTCCAGGTGAAAAGCTCTCTAATAATCAATGATTTCCCTCTGCCAAGGCCAAAAGACCTACCCATATCAGGTCTAAATTCCTAGGCTACAAAATAAACAGTAGTCCTGTTAATGCACTTCAGCATTCTGCTGCTTAAATCTGACATCCTTCTATTGTAGATCATCTATTTTTAGATTGATAGTTTGTGAACATGGAATGTTTAATTACAGTAAAGGGAAAAGCATGGATGATAGAGCAGTGTGTTACTTTCAAGTACTGCTCCAATGGCAAAAAAAGTCCTTTTGTTCACAGGGTGCTTCTTAAAAAGTTAGTAGCAATAAACATTCTTGAGTTTGAATTCTATATTGGCACGTGGTGCTAACTCTATAAACAATTTTTAAATACAACATAACTCAGTGCTACCATTGTTAAAGGTTCCTATGTGTCTCTTGCACTATTAAAAACAAGAAATTAAACTTAAAAATTAAGAGCGCCCTTAGTTACATGCACAACATGCTAATCCGTGATGACTAAATCCATCAATTTTCTGAGTGTAACACAGTGCTGAACAAATAAATTAGACTAAGATTGCATAATCTGTTAAAATAAAATGTGATTAGTTAGATGATCGCTCAGTGCTTTGTGCAAATAAAGGCAGTGTAGAGGAAGCAAAACTAAGCTTAACTCAGTGGTGGCCTTAGAACACTTTTATCATCTTATGTAAGTGAATGGTTCCCATTTCATTCTCAGGAAAATGTGGTATTTAAATTTAGAGATTTATTTATTAGACTTGTGTGCTTCCCATTTTTTATAGAGATGACTATGGGTGACTTACAAGCATTAAAAATCAGTAGAGATCCCGACTATTATGGAAATGCACTGTATCCAACTGGCTTTTAAACAAGCATACTGATGACCTTTTTGCTAGTTCACAATAATGCTGATGTGGCTTCTGATTACTTTATATCAGACAGGACACAAAGTATATATGAATATTCTCTTACACATTTTACTATAAACATCTTTCAGGACTTAAAGCTGCATCTCTTAAATGTTTATATCCAGAAAACTTTTTTAATTGATTATGTACATTAAGTAATTGTCATTTCTTAGTGCTACATAGATATTATTCAGAATACCTTGTCCTTCAGGTCTTCCAATGTTGTACCTATTGCCACTGTAACAAATTTCACCTGCCTAATGGCCAATCATCCTATTTTTTTTCCTTATACCTTTCCCACAGAACTAGGCCTTTATATAATATGTCCCATGCATGAGTCCAATCATTTTTGCCTTGAATGAGAACTTTGGGTTGATTTTTTAAAATTTGCTCATATTCTTAGCTATTTATGGTATTGTTTATTAACCTCATTCAAAGGATCAATACACTATTGTGCTTCAAAGTTCAGCTTTCCCTTACATATAGTATCATGGGGAAAACCATTGCTTACATGATTCTAATTTTTGCAGGTATAGACAGATCCCAGCATGAGAATACTTTTTTAAAGACCTTCATGGCTGCTCTTTCACGTCTGCAGTATATTTTCTTGACTGTACTACTTGACAGCTAGGTCTTTAATATTGATAGTTGTTTTTAAAAGAAAGAAGCTATCCATCATTTCAGTATCTTCACTGTCAGTTTTAAAGTTAAACCTGCTGCCATTAGTTTGCCTTATTTGTATTTAATTTTAATCCCATTTCATTGTGCATCTAGAAATTCAGATCATCTGCTTTTTTAGTTCTACCTCTGGTCTGGCTGTATGGCTGAGATGTATGATAGTTACCGTATGTTGATCTGTTGTTGTCTTTTTCTTGGCTACTGATGTCAGTGTTGTTTTTATTATTATATGTTGCATGGACTTTTTGACTAGCCATTCAGAGTAATGAATATGAGGTGGGCAGCCATACAAATCGAATAAATAAATAAAATAGTCAATTTGATTTCTGTGTTCTCCATTTGGTGATATCCATGCATGTAGGCAATATTTTTGTTGTTGGAAGTCTGTATTGTCTATTATTAATTAATAATTCATATACAGTATTTCATTTGATCTAATAGACCTTTCATTTATGAACAGACTAGCAAGCATAAATGACTACATCTGTAAGAAAAGCAGCTCAACTACGGTATGGTTATAGCATTAGGGAAAATGTGTCCTGTAAGGATTAAACAGAAATTGATCCTCTTTGGTTATTATTCACCATTCTAGACAAATAGTGATTGCAATTCTGCTTTTATTTCAAAGTTTTTATTTGCTTACTTTAAATTAGCAGCTATGCTTTATGCTTCCCATTCTGATACTGCACTCAAGATTGACTCTTGGACACGCAAAAAGGCCACAGGGGAATGAAAGTTAGAATCTCTACTTTAGCAATGACATATACTCACTGTTCTTTTTACATGGTTTGATATTCTTTTCTGTTTTAATCCTGTAAACAGAAAATCAATGGAGTACGCATCAGTGTACTATGTACAATTTGCACATGCATCATTCATAAAGGTTATTCTTGGAATGTCCTTCATGGTTTAATATCATAGGTGTTTCATTAATGTGTATATATGAGCACACACATACACACAGGGAGATGGCATCTAATTTAACTAAAATTAACTTCCGGAGATACATTACATAGAAAATAAATGTGCACCTTGTTAACTTTTAATTTTGTTAATACTGTTCTGTGAAAAGGTTCCAATCAGGGTTTCTGATTTCTTGCATCACTTTGCCATTGAATGTTGTCAGACCTTTGATGTGGGTTTTACTGGTATATAAAGGGAGTTTAAATAGATAAGACTAAGATTTTGGTGCTGCTTTCATTTATTTCATATACTAATCTGAAAGGAAAAAAAAGAACTGTATTTCCAGTATATTCTATGCCTTCATCAATTTTCACAACTGCAAGGTCAAAGTAGATTTCATTAGTACTTTTTGTGTCCTAAATTATTCCCTGCTCTTACAGCATTCACCCACTGGCATCCTGTATGCTTAAATTATGCAAGAAAAGGAGGCAGTGACAGCTGATGACAGCTGCTCTTTCTGAACCAGCTCCTCAACTAGTCTTATTATAGAGGCTTATAATTTTTAGATAAGTACATTACAGAATTATTAACAAGAAGACCCAAAGTATGCAAAGCTATTCTAGTGAGTTCATTTTTTAAATTCTCCATTTCTATGGATTTTTTTTTTAAACTGATAGTTATACTGGCATTGATATTGAGATCAACCACAGTGCAGTGATTAAAATGTTAAGCTTAAGAAACTGCCAGAAAGCTGCAGGAAGATGTTTTCATTGGTTTAGCAACTCAAGGGGAAGTATTAAAAAAGAAGAAAGAAAGAAGACATGCCACTCCCAATTGCCTTCCCTTTTTTGCTTATTTAATGTTTGAAACCACATGTCAACATAAAAGTATGCTGAATTTTTTGGGGAAATAACAAAGACACATTGAATTATTGCCTACAGTTATTACTCAGGGTAAATAATAAGGAGTTATTATTTTATTCAGCTCCACATTTAGCCATTTTGTAGTAATAATTTTCAATATCTTGTGGCTTTGTCTGGCAAACTTTTGGGGTGAGAAACAACCAGGAGGGTTATTATTTCACTAGGGCTGGGGGCTACATGAATCTTCTAGACTGGATTTCATGGTTAGATTTTAGTTGTTTCTCTGAATTTGGAGCGAAGGCAGATATTTCATAGCAAGCCTCCTCCATATGAGAAAGAAGGGACCAATAAGAGACCTACGGTGGTGAACCAGTTAAGATGTTAAAGCAGGGATGGGGAAAGCCGGAATGCAATCACCCCACCCCACCCCCACCATCCAGACACAAGCCGACTGATTAATTTGGGCCACCCACTGGTTCTCAGCCCAACCTACTACCAAGGATTGTTTTGCAGAGTAAAAAGAGAAATGAGTCATCTTTATGCTGCCCAAGATTCCTGAAAGACAAGGTATGTGTGTGTGTCTCTCTCTCTCTCTCTGTGTGTGTCAGAGAGAGAGAGAGAGAGAGATATTTGTATTTTGAAAACAATGTTTTCTTATACTGCATAGTAAAACAAAATTCCCATCCTCCCTTTCTATTGATCAAGAATAATTTGGTCAATGATTAGCAACATTTAATAGAACAAAAAAAAAACACCAAAACAGAGCAAAGGAAACAAATACAATAATATATTAACAGCTAGCAAAACAAATCCCTGTTCTATAAATTCAACCACTTAAATCCTGGATCTAAATCCTGGATCTGACATAGGCCTCATATATTTCAGTGAGGGGCTTTGTGTACAGCTTCCCTCATATCAGAGCCTTGCATTGGATTCCAGGGATTACAAATCACACACACACACACACACACACACACACACACACACACACCCCTCTTAAATCTGGATATGATTAAAAACAAAAATATAAACAATTTACAAAAGTGGATGGAGCAGAATCTAGAAATGTGATAAAATTAAGGCTTGGACAGAAATAGATTTTAAAAAAAAACCACCCTAAAATCTGTGTTTACAGTTCACCCTATTTCTACTTTCATCTGAAGGAAGGAAGGTGGGTTGTCTGAGGTAATAAGATTAGTAAGATTTGTGGAGGCCTTCAAAACTAGTGATGAAAGGAGGCCCAAACCATTTGGCAAAGTCCAGTATTTTCTGGAATTACTGTTGCCTTGTGCAAATCTGTGAATTCCTCACCATTTGCTCATTGCATTAAGCCCCCTAAAATTCCTTGGTCCTAGTTATTTGTAGCCTCTCTTGTTATTAATAGCTTCCTTTCCAAATGCTTTTAAAGCAGGGATTCTCAACCTGTGGGTCCCAACCCCTTTGGGGGTCGACAACCCTTTCACAGGGGTCGCCTAAGACTATCGGAAAACATAATTTCGATGGTCTTAGGAACCGAGACACCAATTTTATGGTTGGGGGGGTCACCACAACATGAAGAACTGTACTAAAGGGTTGCGACATTGGGAAGGCTGAGAACCACTGTTTTAAAGGCATTGTTGAGGATAGGCCCTGCACCTCTGGTGCCATTTTTTTCTTTATGTGCAGTCCCATACTTTTAAAAGATTCATGCAGAAGAGGTAAATAAGCAAATCATTATTCCAGTTTTGCTTTGGAGGTGGGCAAGAATAAAAATAACTGAATAAAGCAATTCACTTCCTTCTAGGTGCATGTGAAATCACACCTATTCTTTGTTGAATACAGAGCTTAAAAATTTCCACTTTACTATGGTACACCTGCAAAAATGAGTACGTGCTTAAATTAGGGTTAGAGAAAGAATGACAAGATTACAGGAGGCCAAACTAAGGAAATAGGATTTAGGAAAATGAAATAACCCAGAAAGAATCCAGGAGGAAGGCCCTTTGTAAAATGCTATATATTTCTGTAGGTAAAATATTGAATACTGTAATCACTACAGGGAGGTGTAGATAACTGTTCTTCCAGCAGCAATTTTATTATTTGGAGAACAGAAGTACCATTGTGCTGTATATCCTGAAATCATTTGAGAAACTAGAAGGAATTTCCTAAGGCTGTGCTTGATAGGGCCTGCCCAAGAGGAGGAAAAATGTAGTCCCCCTGTAATTGTTCTTCTATAACATTTCATGTGTATAAAGGAGGTTGTTTCTGTTTTAAAAGTTCTGATGAGTGTTCTCATGTCTTCTATTTTAATTTCTGTCTTACTAAAATGCTTGAACTCTACTAATAAGAAAGAGTGTTGTCTACAATTGGGTACAACCAAAATTTATGTCTGGTTTGAGTCTTACTATGCATTGGAGTTCCCATTTGGAACTGGAACTTGGATTATCCTTTATTAGATTAATATCCTGGCTGCCTTTCCTTATTTTATCCTTCTGTTATTGGCCTGCTCAAGGTAAGTTATGTTAAGAAAGACTGACTGTCTAAAGGTGGATGGGAACCTCGAGTTCTCTGCTTCTGGTCTGATACATTACTTGTTTTACTTTTTTAGACAAGAATTATTACCGGAAATGCTAAGAAAATAGAGGACTTCCCATGTCCATTTATTTTTCCACTGGGTTGGAAGAATATAAAAAATGACTCCCAATAAAAACTTTTCCTAGTACAGGTAGTCCTACCACAATGAGCCCAAAATTTCTGTGGTTCAGTGAGACATTTGTTAAATGAAATTTGCCTAGATTTACAACCTTCCTTGCCTTAGTTGTT
>JAPKID020004993.1:0-11371 GCA_026931265.2 Tropidonophis doriae | reverse complement strand
GTTGCAAAGGTTGGGGACTCCTGCTCTAACAGGAGAAGAGCTTAGAAATGAGTTACTACCTTAAAAGATGAATTCTCCAAAATATAGGTAGTCCTTGACTTACAACCATTCATTTAATAGCGGTTCAAAGTTATAACCGAACTGAAAAAAGGTCACTCGCAATCAGCCCTCACACGAAGCACCCCCACGACTGTAATTTGGATGTATTTATAATGGTTGCAGTGTCTCAAGGTCACAATTTGCCCTTTGCAATCTTCCCAGCTGGCTTTCGACAAGCAAGTCAATGTAGCAAACTGGACTCTCTTAATGACCACCGTAAAAAAAAAAGTTATAACATCAGATGCAACTCATGTAATGACATTGCTCAGCAATACAAATTCTAGTCCCAAATGTGATTGTAAATTGAGGACCCTATATATCAGTTATACAGGGATTATAAACTGATATAAAGTTAGAAACTGATGCATTTCAGATTTCTTCCATATTTTTTCACACAAGCTGTGCGTGAAGGTATTCATAGACACAGTGCATAGGTATAGTGCAGCCCTGGCAAAGCCAATACAGGCCCTCCCCACACAAATGCACTGCAGCCAGTTTAGTCTAAGGGTTAAGACCTCAGGCTAGAAAGCGGGAGGCCATGAGTTCAATTCCCACCTTAGCTATGAAAGCTAGCTGGGTGACTTTGGGCCAGTCACTCTGTCTAACCACACAAGGTTATGGGGAAAATAGGAGAAGGAAGGTATGTTCAATATATTCGCCGCCTTGAGTTATTTGTAATACAAACTAATAAGTAAGTAATCTAAGAGAAACATGGCAATACTTGACAAGACAAAAATGTGCAACAACTTTACTGAATATCTCTTAAAATAAATCATTGCTTTCTGTGTTCTGATGTAGAGACAAAAACATGTGAAATATGAGACATCTTATTTAATGAACTAGGATTGACTAGACCCATGATGGCGAACCTATGGCACGTGTACCAGAAGTGGCATGCAGAGCCATCCCTCCAGTATACAAGCCGTTGCCCATTGCTCTTCCGGGTCCTGGTGCACTGGGCAGCTGGTCTTCATGCACGTGAGAGTACTGGAAACTGGAAGAGCAGCTGCCCAGTGCTCATGTACATGCTGGACAGGTACTCTTTTGGTTTCTGGCACATGCATGCACACCAGCCACCTTTCCTTCCAGTTTCTTGCATGCATGGGATGCGCAAAGACCAGCTGGACAGTGCACAGGTACACGGCAGAAACTATAAGATCATCTTCCTGGTGTGCACATGCATGCTGGATGGCTGCTCTTCCATTTCTGGTGCACACATGCACACCAGCTATCTGGTCTTCATGCATGCATGCATGCCAGAAACTGGAAGGCCAGGTGGCCAGTGTGCATGCGCGTGCCAGAAACTGGAAGAGCAGCCTCCTGGCTCACGTATGTGCGCCAGGCGTATACTCTTCCAGTTTCCAGCACATGCACATTTTCCCATTTTGGCACTCGGTATCGAAAAGATTCACCAACACAGGACTAGACTGTAGGATTTATACTACAAGATATCTAAAAATATCAGGCTTGACAAAATAGAATATCATATTTTCACTAGATTTACCTTTTTATTTCACACAGGGCAATTGCATATAAACTATGTGACCAGATTTTCTAACCAGACTAATTTTCAGGACTAGACTGAAAAGGGAGCTTAAAAAAAACACTCAGCTTTCCAAAGGAAAATTCATAAGCAAAACCAAGAAAACTTCATAAAAATGCATATTCTAATATCTAAAAATCAGTATCCCAGGATCATGTGAACACCTTTTGCAACTTTCTGACAAGCAGAGTCAACGGGGAAACTGGAGCATGTATAAATTTCCATATTTTTCACATGAATTGAAAAGTCTACGCTAATGTTAATTGGTACCATTTATATGCTAAATGTTAAATGATCAAAATAAGGGAGAAAAATGACTTTTTAAAAAGTAAGTAATTCTGAAAGGAATTATTCTCAAATAAAGAGCTGCCCTCTGTAATAAAGATGTGTGGTGGCCGTATGGATAGCAGACACTGTGACTATTGTCTGCTTTCCATAACATTTTATCAGCTCCTTCCTTCTTCTTCACTTCTCATGCCTGTCTCACTTGGAGCCCCTTTCTTTATTCTCATTCTGGTGTGATCTTGCGATCTCGTCTAATACCAAACTGTTTACTGCTCATTCCACTGTCCATAGGTTTTTTTTCCAGCCGCGTCTGTCATACCCTTATCTATGTGCTAAATTCCTCACTTAAGTATGCATTTGAGCCCTTGTTTTGCCAAATTCTTTGGAAAACACTATTCCAAGGCTCATTCTAAACGAAAGCTTATGAAAATTGCTTTCCAAAGAGACAAACTTCACTAGCTTAGGGAATTTATTTAGAAAGCTATTAGAAACTCTAGAACATAATTATTTCTCTGCTCCTTTAATATATGTCCGCTGGGCCTTGAGGTCAGATTGAGGAATATCCCCAGGAGAAGAGTTGTAGCGGTTTTCAGTACTTTTCTCCATTTTATTGCTTGGTATGTTTTAATGTGTAATGCTAGCTTCTATTATTATTTTTTTTAGTGGTGCCCAGAGTCACATAGCAGGTTGTCCCTATAAATGCATAAATAAATCTGTTTTTTAATAGGCATACAGGTAGTTCTCGACATATTACCATAATTGAGCCCAACATTTTCATTGCTATCCAAGACAGTTTTAAAGTGTGTTTTGTCCTATTTTACGATCTTTCTTGCCTTGTTGTTAAGTGAATCACTGCATTTGTTAAGTTAGTAACACAATTGTTAAGTGAATCCGTCTTTCCCATTGACTTCGTTTGTCAGAAGGTCCCCAAAGGTTTTCACATAACCCCGGGACACTGGAACCGTCATAAATATGAACCAGTTGCCAAGCGTATCAATTTTTATTCTGTGTCTAGTTGTAAGTATGAAAAGCAGTAATAAGTCACTTTTTTCGGTGCCGTTTCAACTTCAAATGGTCACTAAATGAATGGTTGTAAATTGAGGACCACCTGTAATCAATCTAATTAGCCACATACACTATACATGGCTGTAGATATGCTAAACACCATGACCAAAATTTGGTATGTTAATATACCAAAAGAAGAGTTGGTTAATTAAAACGTATTATGTAAGTAGAATACCTGCAAGCCATTTTTTCATATGACACCATAACAGTGTAAAATTGATTAAGCATATTTTCAAATGTCTTAACAGATAAGAAGCATTATTGACAATGAACATTTGTATTGATACACTTTGGTATACTGACAATTTATTTTTATATTTTATATATTGCATATTGTATTTTGTATACTAGAAATAAACACCCAGAGTCATTGACAGTTGGGTGACATATTACTGTTATTAAAAGTATCTATGGATAATTTGGAAAAGCAAAATAAGTAGGCATAAATCTGATTCACAAAGAGAATACTGTGGATAGCAACTGAATTAATTTCAAAGACTAGTCAATAAATTAACAATATTAAAAGGTAATAAATTAAAAACCCAAAATTTATTTTTCCATAATTTTATCTATCCACCACAGAGATCACAAAATAGCATGCAGGTTTTGGAGTTTTCCAGAATTCTTTAACAATCAAGGAGCCACCCCCCCAAAAAAATTGCATAGTAAAAGCATATAAACTACACCTAAGGTTTGCTTACTAGTTTGTATGATGAAATATTTCTACTTTGGAGTAGGCATATTAAAGATATCCTCAGAAGGGAAATTAAGGTGATTACAATATCTTTAGAAAAGAATTCATTACAGCAGCTGCTTACACATTGCAAATTATTACGAACAGGAGAAACCTTGGGGATACTTCCATTTGATCCTCCACATAAAGGCAAGGGGGGGTGTTTATATTCTTTTAATGTCTGTGATGCAAGATTGAAGGAGAATAGCCGGAAAAAGTTCGAACATATGTGTTGGGAACAATCTCTGTTGGCCTGTTGCTGAATACAACTGAAAACTGAGTTTAGGCATATTTGAAAAAAAATGATTAGCCTCCAGCTTCTCTGTTTCTTTTTCTTCTCTTTGAACATGCCCATCCCTTATCTTTCACAATGTCTCTTTTTTAAAATCTTCAGATGCACACTGTCCAGCCTGAAGCAAAATGTTGTTTTTTCTTGTCTTTTTCTAACTGTTCTTGTTTAACCTCTAACACAAACGTTAGCAATAATTTGTGCAGCATTGACCAAATCAATATTTTCTATCACTGAACATTCTTTAAGGAAGCAATGCTGCACACATTTCCTTGAAAGGAAACCACACAAGCTTGACTTTAAATAAATGTAAGACCATAATACATTAGAAATAAAAACATGCATTAGATAGCATTGAAGAAAATAAAAAAGAGCTAAGTTTAGAGCAAAGTGTATGTTCGCACAGACAAGAAACACATCATACATTTTTATTTATATCCAACATTTCCAACAAGAATTTATATGGAATCGCCTTTCTTTTTATCCCTATAATAAGAATTCTGAGAAATTTTTGGACTGAGAAGGACATTTCATGGATTTAAACATAGCGCTCTCCAATCCTAAAACATAACACACTTAAATACGATTAGTGAGAATACAAATTAAATTTTCCCATTCTTGTTCCCCCGCAATTCATTCACTTACAACAGATTTTGCTTTTCATCTTATGCAAACTTTATCAAATGGCCCATCTTACTTCCAGGTAGGTGTATATAAAATTACACAACCTAATCTTTTTATTTTTCACCACATTTGCTATATTAATATTTTCTTTTAAAAAGATAATCAGCCAAAGAAAAGATTATTTATAAATCAATTCAAAAATCATACAAAGCATTTGGAAAGGCAAATTATATTGAGCAGACCTTACATATCTCCCAGAATTTACGGCACCAATCCACAGAGCCCTGGTATATACAAACGCTCCAGGTTTTGTAGTGTAATTAGGGATTACACTCATGATTTAATGCTTAAAGGCTGCAACTATGACAGATTTTCACTTTGATGTTATAAATATGTGATATTGGCCCTCCTTATTTTCTCCTTTCTAAATCTTTTATGGGAATGACAGTAGTAGCAACAGTCATTCTACCAATAACAATAGTGTTTGCTAGAATTATTTGAGCAAATTTATTTTGCTCCTTTGGCATGGCTTGCAAGAAAGCTAAAACTGCATGTCTTTGATTATGTAAATTCCAAATGAACCAAAAGAATTTTGGTTTAGTCGATAAATGCAGTGAAAACTAAAGTAGGATATCCCCGATATCTTAATACAATTACAGAAAGCAAATACAAAAAATATTTATAGGGAAAAAAATTGGATGGCTTTTAAAGTCTTGGCACAGATTTAAGCAAACAACATATTTGAAGTAGATATGCTGAACTACTTTGTAATAAAATTTAAAGTGCTTAGCATTAGCATATACATTTTAAAGCTTCAATTGTAACTTATTTCCAAATAATAGCAGCCTTTATTGTATGTGTAGTAAAAAGAAATATGCACAATGTTTCAAATTGGAAATGTTTTGAGGTTGGAAGATTTTTAACAATGTAAGAATTCCCTTTGTCAAGCAGAAAACAGTCGGAACTCAAAATATTTTGCACATCTGTGTAATGCAGTTACTAAGTAAAATATCACAATACAAACTGGTATCGTATAGAAATATTTGTGTGCCAAGATTGTTCTTCAACGCAAAGGTGTGCAGTGGAAGCATCTCTTTCTTCTGAAGCAACACAGTCTGTTAATCTACTGCATAAAACATAATTCACAAACTTCATTTTTGCCCCACCCCATCTCCCAGGCACATACTCCATATCTTGTTTATTTTTGTGTGATTAAACTACATGAATGTTTCCCAGAGAATATACTAGTATCTTTATAGATTGTACTATCTCCATTATGCTGAAGATAATGGCAAAATCCCAAAGGCACATGCAAGCCATATGTGCACGTTTTTATGTGACCACCTTAGTTTCTTTCAAAGCCCTGGATGTTTAATGCAAAAAAAAAAAAAATCAGCCTTGGCTTATAAATTTTGTCTATTATTATTAGTGAAATAAAAGATAGGATTCCCCTTCCCTGGGTATTCCGATGACTTCTCTCCAATTCATTATATGGTCAGCTAATGCAAGAAGAAATGCGTAGATATACCATTCCAAAGTTTTAATCAATAAAATGACTCAATCTTGAGAAACTCCTGTCCAAAAGATGAAATTGCTCAGCGTACCTTCTGAACTAGGTGCTCTTCATAGCATGTGTATTTCTCTGGACCTTCTGAAGAAAGAAAAGGTCATTGAGTCATGTCTAAGCATTGTCCCAAAGCTTCTAGCTGCCCTTAAAATTGGCACCAATTTTCTCTCTTGTTTTCCTTGAGTGAGGATCTAGCAAGTTTGTCACTTAAGCTCAGCGTTAAGAACATAGTTTGCTTGTTCTTAATTACCACCCTTTACCATTCTTTCTTATAACATTATCTCTGTTTCATTCTTGTACCTACGCTCTCATTTTCAAGCCTACACAACATGAGTAGCAGCTGAAAGAAAGCATATAGAGGTATGTTAGTAAGATATATTAAGCTGCTGGAATGCAAAAGGTGGGTAATCAGCTTTGTCCACTTTGCTTGTCAGAAACCAGCTGGGAAGCCTGTAAATGGCAATCACCTGAAAACCAGGATGATGCAACCATTGTAAATACGTGCAGGTTGCAAGATGCCCAAATTTTGATAGCATGAGACAAGGACTGTCTCAGGTGAGCTGTTATAAGTAACAGGACTGGTTGTATCACAAATGGTCATTAAATGAACGGTTGCAAGAAGAGGATTACCTGTAATGGCAAAAGTATCAATAACATTTGCCATCACTTTCTGGAATTACTTCTGATATCTCAGTTTAATCAACAGCCAAGGGATGTCCATGTTAAAAAAACAGGTCCACCCCTGCCTAGCTTGCAGGCGTCTTGCCATTGGCCATGTAAGTATTGAATCTGTGCTTGGAAGGATAATTGGTTGGAGGACAGCCAAGGAAGTGAAACCATATAATAACCACTGGAATGGTTTTTGCACGGCTGGTTCTCAAAATGAATACAATGGGGTGGAATTGTCCTTCTCATGAAGGAAAAAACACAATCCAAGGATATTTTTGGATCTAGTTTTATCATTAAAAGCCCAAGTGGCTTTGGGATCAAAAAATGCTAATACAGGTAGTCCTCGACTTACAATAGTTCATTTAGTCACTGTTTGAAGTTACATAAATCTTATGACCATTTTTCACACTTACGACCATTACAGCATCCCCCTGGTCACACGCTCAAAATTCAGATGCTCAGCAACTGACTCATGTATGTCTGATGGTTGCAGTGTCCCGTGTCCTGGGGTCATGTGATCACCTTTTGCAATCTTCTGATGAGCAAAGTCAATGGGGAAGTCAGATTCACTGAACAACCGCTAATTTAACAATTGCAGTGATTCACTTAACAAAAATGGCAAGAAAAGTCATCAAATAGGGCAAAGCCCACTTAACAAATTTCTCACACCGCAGCATAAATTTTGGGCTCCATGGTGGTCGTTCAGTTGAGGACTACTTGTATATAATATAGTTATGCATATAAATGACATAATAATGTTAAACCCTTTAATTTTTGGTCTTATAGAGCTGCATTATTAGTTGTCCAGGGCTTTAAGGATTTCCTGTAATTAGGAACCATGGGACCTTAAAAAATAGGAGGGGACATTATGTATAACGACATCAACTAGATGTCTATTTCAAGAGGCAAGGTAGGAAAAATAATTACACAAAGAAAAGAAAAGAGAAGAAAAGAAAAGGTGGCAAGTATTGTTAGTTCTTGAAATATTATCTTGTCTTTGAATTACAAAGACCTTTGCTAATTAGGAAGAGGCTGAATGTTGATAACTTTTATAATGTAAACCAAACTTAGCAATGTTTACATTTAAGATAGGGGACTCACAGAATAAACCACTATGGCTCTTTTCAAAGAAACTATATTGTTTTTCTATCCTTCAATGCTTTAGGCAAACTCCTGTACATGATCTTTCTGAGCTACTGAGAAATAATAATGTTATATAGTGTGCCATTTCAGTTAACGTTTGCTTTTCTTTTTTACCATACTTTGCATGAAACTAACAATCAGCCCTTCATTCACTCTTGCCAGAAATCTATTTCATGCATATTTTAACACCTCATGCTCTCCGTATACATATTCAGAAAGAAAAATCAAATATAACTTTCATAAGCAAATGTGGCACCAGAGAATATTCCTTCACTGAGATATACAATTATTTTACAGTGGAGAATTTCACATTCAGCCTCTCAGGAAGAACTGTAATATCTAGCAAGCTACGTACAGCAGCTCTGATTAGATAGGCTCTTCTTAGCTGTTCTACTGGAATGTTAAACTCAGGGGTCCAATGGCACAAGACTGTCACTTTTCAGGACAATTGCTTTACCTAGTGAAGGTTCTAGCTCAGGGGTATCAAACTCATGGCGTCAACACATGACGTATCGGGGCATTCCCGCCCTTCGCTAAACCGGGTGTGGGTGTGGCCAATGTGTGACACATCTGGCCCATGGCCCGTGAGTTTGACAGCCCTGTTCTAGTTGACCCCTCAGCATTTGCAGGAAGAAAAGGGTGGGCAAATAACAAAGCCTGTGCGATTATGTCATCAGGTAAATGAGATGAGTGACATTTGCATAAGATGATAGAACACTTGCACAACTTCAGAGCATTTATATCATGACATCAGTACCTGTTGTGTTTTGTGTCACAGAGACATCATTGCAGTTTACTGCCAAAATCACTTAATTTAGCTGGAACGCTTAACTTCGTTAAGTGTGGATTCTTTCCCCTCTCTTAGTTTTATCTGTAGCTCAGCCTCTTCTTTTAGTATCACATGTTTAGCAATACATGCAATTGGCCGCCGAGATATTCCATCTCTTCCTACTCGATCTCCAGTGAACTAAAATGCCGTTTTGACAGGAAGTAAAAGCTAAAACTAAAAGGGCTTTTATAGATTTCTTGATTCACATTAACAAGTGTAGCTACTGAAAGTTATCCTTTCTTACCAGTCTAACACAGAGGTGTCAAAATTTGATTTCACTGAGGGCCGCATCAGGGTTGTGTTTGACCTCAGGGGACTGGGGTAGGTGGAGCCAGGATGGGCATGGTGAGCTCAGTGTCACTCGTGTCGGGCACCTATGCTGACCCAGGCAGGAGTAGGGGATCCTTCCATTCCTTCTTTTTCCTTCCCTCTTCATTTTTTCTTCTTCCTTCCCTTCTTTACTTTTTCCCCCTTCCTTGCTCTCTTCCCATCTATTTGTTTGACTTTCCTCTTTCCTTTTCTCCTTTCCTGTCCCCCTGGGCCACGTTTTTGACTGTGATGGCTTCCTGCAGAACTCTGCAAGCAAAAACGGCAAGAATTCGCTTGTCATTGGCCATGTTGGCAAGGGTAAAAAATGAATGGAGATGTGTCTCTAGCATCATAAACATGTTGTGTGTGCATGTGTGTGCATGCAAGTGTGTCTATAGGAAGAGAGGATTACCTTTTATTCTTACAACAATCATCTGATCGGGAGCAATTTATTTATGGCTAATGCAAGCAAAGTTTTCTAAATGAATGAATGAGGTAAATTCACGGATGACCCTGCTTTAGGAAATGGGCCACAAATCTTACTTTTATTAGAGGCATCAGGCTAAGTGCTGATTTATAGTTCGATATAAGCCAAGAGGCTCTTATTCTGAAAAGTGTATTTAAATTTAAGTTAGAATGGAAATGACAGACATAACTAGAACTGATGAATTCAAGCAAAGTTACTTGCACTTTGTAACGCATATAATAATGATCTTTTGAATAAGAAGTAAAAAGTCATTAAAAAGTTCACATTTCTCTATTTTACAGATGCACTGACTTGAAATTATTTCTATTTTTAAACCTATGTTCAACCTCATATCAAATCTTTTTAAACACAACACATGCTTACTTTAAATCAACACCACAAAGAAAATGTGCTTGAAGTGTGCTTATCCTACACATACAATAAGACTTTCTATCTCTCCATGTTGTTGGAAGTTTTCAGATTTACTCAATGTAGTTATTATTATACTATTATTAAAGATATATAAGTCAGAGAAAAATATTGCCCTGTTCATCTGGGTTTTCCAATTTTCTATTATTTATAGTTCACGAAGAAAATAAATAGAATCTCAGATCTCAAAGCACTTCCACTACATTCAATTTTTGTATTTTTCTCACACCAACAACAGGTCAATTTTCTGCACATTTCACCTGAAAAATGGCATGTAATTCACAGGATTCTTTGAAATGCAAACAGAGGGAAAGAATGTATGCTACATTTTTCTTCCTGGGGGAAAAAAGGTTCAATTTATCCTTGCCATTTCAAATTACAGAAAAAATATTCATTCAAAGGATGGCGGGAAAAGCTGTTTATAAACGAGGAGGTATACACTAGAATAAATGGCAAAATTTCTTCTATTTAATATAATTATACTTTTTTAAAAAAATCAAACAAGCTCTGAAAGGATGTTTGGCTGCTTTAAATATCTGGTATTTTATTCAAAGAGATGGCACTGATTCTTCATCATTCTGGAAGGTGACAGAGCTCAACTACAAAACATGTTTTTGCTGAAACTTGCATCTCTCATGGGAGAATATGAAATATTATGTGTCTCCCTTGCACATAATTTCAAAAAATATTATGTATATGCATAGATAAATAAAAAAGAAAGAAAAATGTGTTAAGGTCCACAAATGACAGTTATGCCTATTTCACTGAAGGAATTTATAGGTCAGTGTTTCTTAATTTCAGCAACTTTAGGAAGCTTGGATTTCAATTCCCACAATTCCCCAGTTATCATGCTGGCTAGGGAATTCTGGGAGTTGAAGTCCACATATCTTAAAGTTGCGGAGGTCAAGAAATAGAGCTCTAAATCTTTGGCATTTTTTGGAAGATGTTTCCCATCAAAATCCTAAACAATTTCCAGTATCTATGTAAAGACAAATGCAGAACAGTGTGAGCATTAAGTGGAATTAAAGTAAATTCAAGATTCTATTGTCCTCCTGATTGAAACTCAAATTGAAGGTTTTACTTAATTCTTCTTCACCCTGAGATTATAAAATGAGAGCTTGAGTTACAGAACAGGGAAATCACCAAATTTTGAACATACTTTGGTACCAAGCTGGGAAAGACCACTTTAATAATTTCAGCTCCCAAATAGCTGTTGATGTGGAAGATAGATACCCTTCATCCATGAAGATCCTATAGAATCTAAATCCTTTCTTTGATTTTCTGAGGTTTACTAACGCAGGGGTCTCTAACCTTTGCAACT
>JAPKID020004992.1:0-11372 GCA_026931265.2 Tropidonophis doriae | reverse complement strand
CCTGCCTTTAGGAAAGTCACGTTAGATCCATGGATTCCTTGGTGCACTCTGACCATGATTATTTTCTTGCACATATTTCATCCAATTAGGTTAACACAATCAGTGCTAGTGACTGTGGGATTTACATAGAGGAATAACTCTCAAAGTTATGAGGCTCAGCATCACTGCTATGAGGATAAAGGTTTACTTCTAATCCCTATGTTCATTAATGTGCTAGGCTCTATGACTGATTCCTGCTTGGCTCAGATTGGATTAGACATAACAGAATGAAACTGATGTTTACAGGAGAATCAAGCAACTGGAAGAAATCTTCCCTGATGCAGATGGGGAGATTCTTCCCTTGAAGAACCAGATCCACAGTTTGTGGTTATGTTTGACCTATGGTGGCCATAAGCATTTAGATCTAACCCTTTAGTACTTAGGTCTACATAGTGGTAAATTCCTTTGTCTAGCTCTACTTCCACACAATTTACTGGATAAAATCAATTCAACTACTCTGATCAATGTGGTAGTTACCTGCTATTTTTATTTTGTAATATTCTGTGTATATGATGCCTTTGAAAGAGATTCAAAAATTGAAATGGTTCCAAAATGTGGTAACCTATTTTGGCATGTCTTCACCAAGACATATTCTGTCTACGTTAACTTTTTTTTTTTTTACAGCTAAGTCCCTAAAAAGATTGAGTCTACATTTCTTTGTCCATAAGTAGCACAAAAGCTAAAATGAATTTTAGTCCATTGTACGTGCTTCTCTAAAGGGAAGCTTGTTTTGAACTTTCAAAGGTTGGGAGCTTTTTGTTGGTGACTACATTATAATGGAATCCCTTTCCTAAATAATCCACTTTGCCTGTTCTGTGACATTAAAAAACATAACCAACAAATGTATTTTCATTTGTTTGCTTTCTGGCCCCTTTTAATGTTACTGTCAAATTCCAGTTTGCACTTCAATGTAAACTCAATGTCAGATTGTTTTGTTTTACATGGTTAGAATGTTTTATGGTTTTAAGATATTAGATATAGGTTCTGGGGAACAGTATAATTAAATATTTTTTGTTGTTGTAAATCTCTGTGGGCTTGCTTGGCTGAGAACACTGAAATGCTAATAGATAAATATACATTTAAAACCTATACACATCTATTTATTTAATTTATATGCTGCCCATCACACCATCCAAAGTGACTTAGTTTCAGGTTAACTGAAGGATCACTCTCTGGAATCTGTCCATGTGTTGAAATCCTTTTGGAAGCCGAACTGTTGCTGAAGTAGCTGTGGAATTCTTTCACAAGTGACAACCATTTACAAATATCTCTTGATTTAAGACCATGATTGAGCCTGAAATTTCTGTTGCTAAGCAAGGCAACAGTGTTTTGCCCCATTTTACAACCTTTTTACCACAAGGCAGGGAGTTGGACTAGATGACCTTCAAGGTCCCTTCCAACTCTGCTATTGTATTGTATTGTATTGTAATTGTTATTAGCAATGGCAATAGCACTTAGACTTATATACCACTTCATAGTGCTTTTACAGCAATCCCTAAAAGGTTTACAGAGTCGGCATATTGCCCCCAACAATCTGGGTCCTCATTTTACCCACCTTGGAAGGATGGAAGGCTGAGTCAATCCTGAGCCAGTGAGATTTGAACTGCAGAACTGCAGCTAGCAGTCAGCTGAAGTAGCCTGCAGTGCTGACTTTAACCACTGCACTACCTCTCTCCTCCACATCTTCTGCAAATCACTGCAGTTGTTAAGTGGATAATGCAGTCATTAAACAATCTAGCTTGCCAGAAGCCAGCTGGAAAGGTTACAAATGGTGATCACATGACCTCAGAACAGTGCAACTGTCACAATACATGCCAGTTAACAAGTGCCTATGTTTTGATCACACGACCATGGGGATGCTGCAAAGGTCATTAAGTATTAAAATTGGCCATACGTCTCTTTTTTCAATGTGAGTTGTAACTTCAAACAGTCATTAAATAAATGATTGTAAGTTGAGGGCTATGTGTATTGTGGTACACATATTGTGATTTCAATTGTGTGATTTTAATTCTCAAGTTGTTTTTTATTGTTGTATACTGTCCTGAGGAACATGTTTTGAATTGACTTGAGAAGATGAATACTTGAAATGTTGCTAAGAAATGTATGATATAAATAAAAATATCTCAAAGTACTCTCAGATAAGGCTATTTTTCTTCTTCATTTTATTCACCAGCATAAAAAGGGTACGTGTATATATCAATTCTGGCTTAGTGCCCTTGGCTAAGGTTCATATTAAGGGTACATAAACACTCCAAGGGTAAATATGACACTAAAAGGTTGGCCAAAACACATCTCATACTTGAGAGGCTTAAGATTTTAACTTCTATGTAACATAAAACAGCTCCACCTAGTTGTGGTTAATACCCGAGAGATACACTACAAAGAGCAAGCCAAAATAACCACAAAGGATAAGGCAGCATGACCACAAGCTATAAACTTTGCTACTTCAACGGATGTTCATAAATCATGCAGCCACATGAAGCAAATGCTTGAAAAGATGAGTTCTATGGTACATTGTGGCTGTATTTCATATATGTAGCCCAAAGAATTTAATGTTGCCACTCGGGGTTAGGAAAGTTATAATTAACAATGTTGATCATATAAATCAGTGACTAGAGAAATTAAGATGTTTGTAAATTATTCCATCCATTGTTTTTCAATGGAAATCTTTCAAGATAAATACTGAATAAGGCACTGAACAAGATAAGGCAGCAGTATCAAGAACCAAGACAGTATCCCCAACATGGGTTCTTTAAAATACTTTAGATCAGCATTCCCATTATCTATGACAAATTGTTGACTATTGTTGAGTTTTAATCCAGAATATCTGTTGGAACAGCCTGTGTCATTTGCCCAAAGCGCCTTCTACAAAATTGCTGCACACCTTCTGAGTCTTGTCCAAATGGAATCTGCCCAGCCCATATGCATGTATGGAGAAAGTCTTGTGTTCTTCTCCCTAGGTCAAATCAGGGAAATGTAGACCAGAAGCCAGTCCTTCTCTGTAGTGGCCCATCTATTTTGGAAGACTCCAGTGGAAGAGGTATACCTTGCACTGCTTTACTGGTATTTTGCACGACAATGAAATCTGTATTATTTAACTGGCCATTGTGTGGATGACTTCTATGGTTTTCATTGTCTTATACGGATGGACAGGCATGATTTTATTATCAAACTAACCATTCCTGGCCACACATTGCTGTGGCCCAGTCTGGTTAAATGGCCAACCAATCTGCGTGTAGATCTACACCTGCACACACAAACACATAGACACAACCACCGTATAACACAACTTACCTACCCACTGTATTTCTCCCTCTCTCCCTCTACCTACCTACTATATTTCTCCCTCTACCTCTCTATCCCTCTCTACCTACCTACCTACCTACCTGCCTGCCTGCCTGCCTGCCTACCGTATTTCTCCCTCTCCCTCTCTATCCCTCTACCTACCTACCTACCTACCATACATTTCCCTATCCCTCTCTATCCATCTACCTACCTACTTACCTACCTACTGTATTTCTCCTTGAATATTATGGTCAGAGTATTTTATGTCATAGAAAATGACATAATACCTGTGGCCCATTGCTCTCTCTGTATCCATCTACCTACCTTTTTTACAATTTTTTACATTTACCTTGCGTGTACCTGGCACAGGTGTGACATCTACACAATCTATATATATCATTGGTGCTGTATTTCAAAGGAACGTTGTGTGAAAATTTGGAAGCAATTGGAGATTAGTGATTTTGAACAAACTCTTGTTACGTTTTTATTTATATAGAGAAGATAGGAGAAGATAGAAGATTTGTTCTTGAATTTTGGCTTTGAAATGGCTGATTCCCAGATTTTTAATCCTCTTACTATGAGCTATATATTGTAAATAGCTGTTACCAAGTGAGGGAGGTTATATGAGGGTTCTAGGGAATGCACAAGATGCATTGTGTGGGTCAGGAAAGATGCACAGAGCTGCATGAGGGATGCACAGGGACAAGAAAGTACAATAGTAAGGTGTGTATTGCGGAAGATGCCTGCAGCGTGGGTGTATAAGGTGGAAAGGATTGTGGCAAAAGTACACAGTGTTACATGAGAGGCACTGTGAGAGTTGGAAGAGGTGCCACATGGGTGGGGAGGCTGCGGTGAGATTGCAGGAGGGGTAGTAAATAGTGTGAGGATAGTATGGTGAGAGTCAGAGTGAATGCACATGAGTAAGTGGTAGCAATGGATCATGAGTAATCTAGATACTGCTTCAACCTTCATATCTGTTTATCTGTTTGTAACCTTCAATTACCCCCAAAATTTTGGAATCAAGGTATACCTCCAATCCATGGACATAAAGAATTTAAGTTCAAAATTCAGTACCCATTACTCTCATGTAACTTAATTCTCAAGGATCTTCACACTACTTGTATTCACAAAGTTGTTGTGTTCTTTCTGGTGTTTCCTGTCACGAGCAAAGTCAATGCAAAGATCAGCGGTGAGTTGGAAGTTGATTCTGCTCCCACTGCTTTTTTGTTCACGTGTTAAGTTACTCTGTTTCTCTGTTCAGGTAAGGAAATAACTCTGAGAGGATGATCCAACAGATCATGAGTTATCTAATATACTCCTAAAATTCTCATTGTCTTTATATTTGTGTCTGTTTGTACCCTCAGGTTAGTCCATCATCCTGGGGTTTCACGGTCTCCCTTTGGAACTTTCCCAGGCAACTTCCAACAGGCAAAAGGGGTCCCAAATGGTGATCTCATGTTTTGTTTAATGACCACAGCAAAAAAGATTTGTCACATGATGACTCACTTAATGATCAAACCATTTAACAAAATTTTCCCAGTCTCTATTGTGGTTGTAAGTGGAGGACTATCTGTATGCCTTCACAATTGCATCATCCATTCAAATACACTGAATGTCACCCAGAACAGGATTATAGGATTTGTTAAGTAATCTTCCCAATCAGCTGATAGAAGTCAGACCGAGAGGTAAATCCATTTATAAATCATACTGAAGCAGTTGCATGCACTTGCTAATTTAATGGACAGAAGATAATAGTTCCATCAAGGTCACAGAATTGCCAGCCCAAACTTCCAATTCGTCCACTGCAACTGTATACCTAAACATGCACCAGCAATGTTTATTTGTTGAACTATTTGCACAATTGGGATAAGCACAAAAACCAGTCAGTTCCTTTTTCTAGATATGACAATTGATCATTCTTTCCTGAGGGATACAGATTCAAGCTTCATGGGGGTGGTGGGGGTAGTAAATGTGTTCTAAATTGCAAATTGGTGAAATTCTTGTAATCTATCTCTGAGAAATCTGTTTAAGAAAGATTCTTGAAGAATTAGTTTCAACTGAATGAATTGCCAAGAACCTGACATATATCTTTATCAGCTTGTGTGTGGATTTGCTCTACATGAGGTTATCCTTTAAGGTGATTTGGAAGCTCCAGCTGGTATAAAATGCAGCCACCCAACTGCTAATTGAATAACCTCAGTGTTGGCTACTGAAGAGCTTTTGGGTTCAATTCAAGGAGCTATTTATTGCCTGCAAAGTCCTTCATGTCTTTGAGCCTCAATAGTTTCATTACTTCCTGCTCAAGGCAGAATCTGTTCACCCAGTACAGCCTGCCAAGAGAAGGTGTCCTCTAAGATGTCCAAGGACCCTGGTCTGCAAGGAAGCCTTCATGGTCACAGCCCCCTAGATTTTGAAAATCTTGTACCCCTCCACTTAGATTAGATTGGACTGTTTTTAAAAAGCAGTAAAAGCAGTGTTTTTCCAGAAAGTCCTTGGTAAAGCAAAATGATAGGACTGTTTCCACCAATGAATCAGTAAATAATCAAGAATGCTATTGTAGTTTTCTTTATGGGTTGATGGGTATATTTTGTTTAGTCTTATGGTAAGATTCATTCAATGAAGTGTCATACAAATATGGCCAAAAAAATAAAGTGAATATTATACCCTAAGACAGTCTAGTTTTTAAGATCCACTGCAACACCCAGCTCTTCCAGGGCTTAAAAAGTACTTTTCCTGCTAACTGTAATTTACTAAATGCCAGAAAAATTAACCTTTCTTTTCACCATTTAGTCTCTCTTCACTGCATACTTTAATGCTACACTCATTGCACTCAGCTGTTCTAAAAGGGGGGAGGGGGAAACTTCTATGATGTCCCTTGATAGAAACACAAATGTTACATAAACAGCTGCATTTTTTCATTGTCCTTATAAGGCAGCCTTGGTTTTTAGCTCTTTTTTAGCTTGAGCTTTATCTTTATTGGGTCATGGAATCTTGGCACTGGGAGAGACACCATATAATTTCTACCAAAATAAATGAAAGCTTTTTGTAATCCAGCCAGCCAGTAGGTTTAGAATAAACACTAAAATTCAACACTTCCTAATGTTGCCTAAGGATAATTAAGCAAAAGTACATTATCAGAATATATATAGCAAAGATCTACAAGACATTTACCTAATTTGGGATCTCTAATTCAAGCAGTATAGTACTATAGGTGAAATTGTCAATGTATTAGCCCAGTATTTGGAGGCCCAGTATGAGGAAGAACAATCTTCTGCTCAATCCCAACAAGATAAGTGTGACAGTGGCTTATTGGCCCCTGGATTGGTGATGATCCTATCTCTGGTCTTAGATGAGGTTGCACTTCCTCAGACAAGACTGGTACAAAATGTCTGGATTGCAGCTATTGCTCAAAGAGCAGATAGCAGCAGTGTTCATTCTGTATGCCAATCTCATGATCAGAAGGACCTTTAAATAGTCACTCTTGCCCTGGCACTTCACAATTGGATGATTGCAATGGGATCTACATGAGGCTGCCCTTTAAGACCACTTAGAAGTTGCAGCTCGTTCAAAAGAGCCCATGTATCATGAATACCAGCCAATCTCCCGTAGTTGCCAGTTGGCTTCTGAGTGCTGGTTATTAGCTATGAAGACTGTATGGTTTAAGGTATGAATCTCTGAGAAATTGCTCATCTCCAACTGTTTGTGCCCACCCAATACATTCCAGCAGAGTCAGTGCACTCCAAATCTCCTGTTACAGGGGTGGGTTGCTCTTGGTTCGGTCAAACCAGTAGTGGAATTAAGGTCTCGATCGCAGAACTGGTAGCAACCCAGAGCTGCCACGACCCTGAAATGGTTCCCGGACCGCTGCCATTTTGGTTTTTAGAGTTTGCACATGAGCAGTTCAATGTAAATTGTTCTGTACACGCCTGAACAATTTGCATTGAACAATGCACACATGCACGCTGTGCACATGTACCAAACCAGTAGTAAAACCAGCAGCAACACACCCCTACTCTGTTAAACGCTATCATCTTGTAGGATCTAGGAAGCATGTATTCCATGTTGCAGCCCCAACCTGCTGGAACAACAAAACTTTTGACAATTTTGAGAATTTGGCTTTGGTTCCAGGCTTGGGACTGATGTTTACTATTTGTTCAATGGCCCATTTTGTTTTGTTAGTTTTGCTGCCTGTTAGTTTGTTTTATTTTGGTCTGTATGTTTGATTCCATGTTTTTAGCTGTTTTAATGTTTTCTGTAGTTTCATACACTGCCCAGAGTCTCCTGGATTTGGGCAGCCAATATATTTAAAATAGTAATAAATAATAGGTGTAACATAAATAATTCTTAGATTCTTATCTTAGGAGTTGAATTATTAAGCTTTCACCCTTCTTAAACTGTGAATCTAAAACTGCAGATACTTATCATCTTTAGTATAGACTCAAATTTGCACACTACAAGTTGGGAGGATGGTCGGATTGCTAAGTATGTATATGAAAAAGCAGAAAACATAAATAGGGGAAATGGTTGCTAATACTAATAGATAATAGAATTTATTATATTTAGGAGTAAGTTAAGGGTATAAGGTGGAAGTTTAGGATTAGGTAGTTTAATTGATATTAACAGTCTGTTAAACTATATTGTGAATTGAAAACTTTTAAGGATTAGAAATTGAGGGGATTTTGAAATATAATCCCAAAGTTGATTATATTTTGTTAATATTTGGTTTGATTAGTAGTTTTAGATATTTGGGATATTGAAATTATAGTGTAATAATGAGTAATTTTTAAAATATTAAATATTAAATAAGGGGTAATAAATATGTGGTGAAAAGAAATGTTACTTATTATTTAATAGATTAATGGAAAACATGAGAAAGAACTATAAAATAGGAAAGATTGTTAAATTGTCAGACTAGGATTGTATATAATTGTTAGCGTTGTTTCAAAGGACATTGACCCAGTCAATGCACTGTCCACAAAATGCAAAATGTATGCTGTGAAAGAAAAACTGTAAATAAAACATGAATTATTTTTTCAAAAAGGTGGAGGCTCAAAGTGAAGAAAGAACTTGATAAAATCAACATTGAGCTTTATCTAACAGAATGCAAAAAAAAGGATGCATATAAGGCAGGTGGGACATGACTCAGCAGTAGTAAAGTAATTTTTGACTTACAACTATTCATTTAGTGACAATTCAATTCAAAATTAAAATGGTACTGAACAAAAAGTGACTTATGACCAATTTCTTGTCTACCAATATATTCTGTTGGCAGAAATGATTCCCTCTCAATGAATATTTGTAGCTCAGGGTTTAACTTGGGCTCTCTCAACTTGGTTGTTTTCTTGCTGAAATTTCATAGAATAGAGGTAAGTTCAGATATTGTGATTTTAGGAGAACTCAAACCATCATAAAGCTGAAATTCTTAAAGAATTTCAAAATTCCTAGGCAAGAAATGTATGAAACAAATTATATGCATGTAGGAAACAAAGCTGTATCACTGCAAACCAAGAATCATGCCTCTGGGGACCTTGGGTTTACAGTGAACTTGGGTTTACAGCAGTGGTGGGTTCTGGATCCCATCCCAATCAGTATGGTTAGAATGGGCCTGGCGTCACCCACATGGAGGCGCATGGCACACGCACACACACACGCAGTGTGCGCACGCATTCTAGCTTCCAGCGATGCTTCTGCAAGTCTCCGCGACACTCCAGCTGCTTGGCAGAGCTTCGCACAGGCGCTGTATGCACCATGCGGGTACGCAGAAGCCTTAAAAGACACGTAAGGTGCTCGGGTGGGCAAGTGGGCCCTCCAGAGCACTGTACTGGTATCCGGTTTACAGGTAATAGTTTAGAAAAGTAAACACAGAACTGTTAAGCTTAATGATTTCATTTTATATGTGCTCCTAAAGATTTTCAAAACTTCTTGGATAGCCTGCCCTCTGCCCAGCTAGTACATATCCCAATTCTGGATATTTATAATTGCTTTATTTACTAAATAGTGATGGTCTAACACAGTGTTGTCACAGTCGCAACATCAAATGACGCATCAGTATTTCTACCGTCCCTTTGCTAAATTGAATGTGGGGGTGGCTAGCGTGTGACATATTCAGCTTGCAGGCCAAGAGTTTGACAGCCCTGGTCTAACACTATGCACACATTGTAGGTATTTCTTTTATTTATTACCATTTAGTATAAACAGGTCCAATCATTTTTAAATAACACTAACATTCAGACCTAAAGCTATCTCCTACCTAGCAGCTGTACAAGTCTTAAATTTGAACAATTCCTGAAGAACAAGTCTGATCTTAGGTGACATGACTGCTGAAACAATGTTTTGCTCTTGTTACGCAAGGTTACCAATAGGGATTAGGAAAATACTGTTTTAAATATGACAGGTTTAAATCTTTCATTAAAAAGATTTAGCATTGTAATCATTGCCTGCATATTGTGAATTCATAAATTGTCATGCTTCTTCAAAAGCTTTATATTCATTTAATGGAAACCATTAGTCTTGACATATAAAGCCAGGGTTTTAATTTAGAAGGTTGTATATTAATTGTCAAAAGGAAGTTGAGTTTTCTTGACTCTAAATGTTTCACATAATTTTATCTATAGCTATATTAAACTATTTTAGTCTGCATTGTCATTGTGAAAAGAAAAGGGTGGTGCTGGTAACAAACAGACAGAATTTTATAATTAACATAAGACTTTTCAATATTTGTAATAATAATATCAAATCTGCCATGAATATTAATAATTAATTTTGGTAAAACATGTCCTTCAAAAGATGATAAACATTAAGAGCTTCATAAAGTTATGGAAGTGTTCAGTTTTAAGACCTACATAATATATGCTTTATTTTCTCTCTCAGAATTACACTATAAAATACATATTTTAAAGATCATGGAATGTCCTATGTGGCTCTAATAATTAAACTCCTGTTTATGTGTAACGGGAGCAATTTGAAATATGTGCACCATAACAGATAATTCATATATGTCTTCATAAACTCTGTTTACTGTGCTTCAACATAAGCCAAAATATTTAGCAGTCAGACTAGTTATATTAGTCTGGTTATATATGTAGCACATGTGTAAAATATCAAATTATTTCCTTGGATTGCATGAATTTTCTAGGTCATTTTTCCTTCTAAGCTACAGCCTTCTCACCACTTACACAATTCCTCTGTAAGACTACATTTGGAATATTGCATCCAGTTTTTCTCGCCACAATAAAAAAAAATGTTCAAACTTCAGAAAGAATGCAGAGAAGAGCAACAAAGATGATTAGAGGACTGGAAGATAAAACATCTGAAGAACAGTTCCAAGAACTAGATATGAAAAGGGGGTCAACCTATTCTCCAAAGCACCTGAAGGCATAACAAGAACCAATGGATGGAAATTAATCAAAGACAGAACCAACCTAGAACTAAGGAGAAATTTCCTGATAGTGAGAACAATTAATTAGTGGAACAAGTTGAAGCACCCACAAGATGTTTTGGGTGCTTCAACACTTGAGGTTTTTACGAAGAGATTGGATAGCTATTTATCTAAAATGATATAGAGCAGCGGTGTCAAACTCGTGTCATCATCACAGAGGCATCACAAGACATATCGGGAATTTTTTCCTCTTCACTAAACTGGGTGGAGGCGTGGCCAGCACATGAGCATCCAGCCCTGATATAGTTTTCTGCTTGGGCTAGAAGACCTCCAAGATTCTTTCCAATTCTGTTATTCTGTTGTATTCTCAAATAATAAAAAATGAAAGCATTTCATCAAATATAAAAATGCTATTGGAAGTGAAATGAAGTAATTAGGTTCTCATCCATACCTCCTAGGTCAGGGGTCCCCAACCTTTTTTGCACCAGGGACCGGTTTAATTTACAAAAAAATTCTGTGGACCGGCTGGCGTAGAGGAGGAGGGGGGGAGAAGGGGGAACAGGCGGCACATGCGCACGCGGTGAGGGGGGGAGCCGGCTGACTCGGCCCTCTAGGGCAGTTCTCTTTTTCTTTCTCTCTCTTTCTTTCTCTTTCTGTCTCTTTTTCTTTC
>JAPKID020004991.1:0-11372 GCA_026931265.2 Tropidonophis doriae | reverse complement strand
TCAGAGGACAAAAGTGTAGCTGTTTTCTATACTATTATAACTCCCATGCTCAATCCATTAATTTACACTTTGAGAAATGAGGAGGTAAAGAATGCCATGAGAAAATTATGGAGCAAAAATGAAATTTTGTCTAGGAAATTAAAAGTGGATTTAAAAATATAACCTCGGTTTAATCACATCATATCAATGGTGCTAGAAAAGTGTATTAGTATCAGAACTGGGCCTATTGTAAAAGAGACTTTTCTATCTTTAGCAATATTTCTATAAAATGCATCTTTTCTTCTTGAAATAATAAGTGAAATGTCTAATTAGTATCCCTTAAGTTTTAATGTAATATATAAAGGATAGTTTTTTCTCTAAGATTCACGACTAAGGGAAAGAAGATTTAATTTCTTTTCCTGATAAACACTGAAAACCATAATTGTTATATCTTGAGATTTAATATTTAGCTAAAAATAAATATTATTGTTACAACCTCATTTACTATTACCTCTGGTCAATACAGAGGGAAAAATGTTTCACTTGTTTTTTTTAAGGTCATATAATTTTGCTATCTTGTTTCTAAAAAGTAATTTATTCTGTCCCCTGCTGTGTTAGGTCTACTCTGGTAATCCAAAGAGCACTTTTGTGTTTTAACTACCTGAGGGCTACCAAGAAGCTATATAGATCTTCACTATTTAGTCACATCTGAATGCCATTGCTCTTTAGAATAATTTGCATCTGATGAAATCCATGCAGAAAATTAATTTTAAAAACACACAGCTTACCTGCCTAGAAGGTGATAGTCAAAGAAAACTAAACTAATAATAACAGGTAGAACAACCACCTTTAGCACTGACAATGAAGATGTCCAAATGCTGATAACTTTTGTGTTTTACGATGTCCCATCAACAGTAAAGAAACAAGAAATTAAGGAGTGTATTGCAGACTAGCACTCAGTAGAAGAGCCATGAAGGTGTTCAAAAGGGTATTCAGATGCAGTGATGGGTTTATACCTACAAAAATCAGGGTTATGCAAGCCATTACAGCATCATGCAAGCAAACATTATTTATACCCTGCCTTTATCATTTTTATAAATAATTCAGGGCAACAAACATACCTAATCCTCTTTCCTCCTCCTATTGTGATTTCTTGTGCACTTGGAGAATCATTGGATAGGACTGCGTTTTGGCAACACAGAGCATTTTGGCAGAGAAAATCCCTGATTGAGAGACTGTCCTGTCCTGAGCTGGATGGGGCAAATAGGAAGAGGTTCAGAGTAGCCACACCATAGAATCTCCCAGGATAAAGCTATTAAATGCCCAGGATAAACCTTTCAAATCAGAAAGTTATGATGTGTTCCAGTCCATTATGCATATGAAAATGAAGAATTGGACTGGTAGGTAGGTACAGAGCAGCTGCAGGAGACAGATAAGCTCCCTCCCAGAGCCAACAAACTGCTCCTACTCTCTTTTCCACTTCAAGCTTGGATGTCAAGTAATCAGTGTTTAGTCTGAAAATGGGCTTTCCATAGCTGTTGTTGCCCCTATAATTCACTGAAAGCTGTGTGGCTTGTGCAGACCCCACAACCAAACAAGGCTGGCATAACAGCCAGAATAGAAGATGCAGCCCCCCCTGACTATCAGAAAGATCTGTCTTCTAGCTTCAGGTTCCTCCAACTGGAATGGCTGCGTCAATAACTACCTTATTAGTCAACTTCTGATTAAAGGTGGACTCCATCTGATACACTGCAACTAGAATGCCAGGAAGCCTCCATCAGTCACCCGACTGGGAAGGCATTAAAAGAAATAATTAGTTCCACGAGATATAAGGAAATTAAAAACCTATGTGCCAGTTGTGCTCCACAACTGGTAGTCCAAACCAGATGTGATTAAAACCTCTTGAAGGCAAAGGTTCAATTATGGACCACCAGATAAGCCCGGGATTGTGCCAAAAATTAAAGCCAGAAGTGTTAGGAAAGCGGTAAAAGACCATGGAGGTACAAGATGGACAGGAGACATCTGGAGTATGGGGTGGGAAGGGGACAGTGGTGGGTTCCAGATTCCTTCACAATCGGTACACTGTGACAGGGCCGAGCGTCCACCACGTGCACGGGCACTGCACATGCATGTGAACTCAGCTGCTTGTGATTCTTCAGCTGTTTGGTGGAGCGTCACACAGGTGCCATACGCTACATGCTCAAATACAGGTAAGGAATGCAGTCGCTTGGATGGGTGCTCCAAAACACCATTCTGATACGGTGCCTTCTGCTCCCAACCGCCACCAATACGCCCGTAATGTTCACATTGCTGCTATGCAAAAACTTTTTTTAACAATACTGATTATATTTAAGAACAGCTAAACTGTGGTTGCTAAGAGATCTTGGATATATCCTCAGGATATTTTAAAATAATGAAAGCTGCCTTGAGGTGTGAGAGCCCAATCAAACTTGTAATTATGATGTGAGAGGACGGACTGCCTGAGTAGTTCATAGGCACCAGTGCTGCTTCCTTGTCTTCCATGTTTGTTGAGGATGATCTTTCTGCCAAATCAACTTGTAACTGCCAATCAAAAATGAGTTTGAAGAGGTGCAGGCAGGAGGCAAGATGGCTGCCTGGGTGCTGTGCTGCCACAGAACTTGTGAGGAAGAGACTGAATATAGAGTCCAAGCCAGTGGTGAAATTTAAAATGTTTTGCCACTGGTTCTCTGGTCATGGCTTAGTGGTGGTGTCATGTGACTGGGTGGGCGTGGCCAACTTCAAAAATTTTTTAAAGCAATTTCTACTACCTATTTGCCTGAACCGATAGAAAAAAATGCTTTAAGAAGTGAAAAAATAGATTTTGTTCTGCCATGCGATTGTGAGAACCTCTTTTTTTCACATTTTAAAGTATTTTTCTTTTGCCAGTTTGGGTGAACAGGCAGCAAAAAAAAGATTTAAAAAGCAGGAGAAAAAGCTTCTTACAAGTGAGTTGCACAATTGTCAGAAGCTTTTTTTTTCCCCTACCGATTTGCAGAACCAACAACAAATGTCTGTACTGGATGGCTCCGGAATGGAAGGGAACAGAAAGAGAAAGTGTTTACAGCTGGTGAGGAAATTTTACCTTTTTAAAAGTGACTGCCCCCCAAAAACCTTAAAGCTGAATTAAATTTGCGAACAGAAGAAATAAGCGGTTCACTTCCGGTTTCTGACGGCGACGGACATGTTTGTCTGCCGCTTGCCTTTCTGGTGGGCTCCTTTTGGAGCACAAAGGGTCCTGGAGGGATCCTTTGCTGAAACAGATGGCTCGTTGGGAGCCCCCAGTCTGGCGGTAGCCAGTGACAGTTCTCCCAACCTCGCCCTAGGAGCTGGGAAGGCACAAAGGGAGGGCAAACCCTGCCTCTTCGCCTGATGGATTACAGAGGAAATATCTTAAATTGAACGTGTGGTTGGAATGCAGACGATGGAGGGCTCTCCCAAATCCCCTGGTTTGCGGATGGAGGATAAGCGACAGAAATAAAGTGAGTTTTGTTTAATCAACTTAAACGGAAAATAGAGGGGGGAGTTTTTTCTCTAACCCTCCCCTTGGAAGAAGTGGCATCTAAGCGATCTCTCCGATGGGGAGAGAACAAGGATTAATTAACTTTGCCATTTGAATCAACCTTTTTGAGAGGTGGCTTTACAGCTGCAACAATCTACCACAGAGCAACTTCTAAAAAACAAATTGTAACTTTCACTTTCCTCCCTGTGGAAGGGTGAGGCAAAATGTCTTCTCTTTGTTCTCTTATCAAAACTTTCTCACGCCAGTGGAAACACCCCTGGGCAACCGTCTGAGAAGAATCTTTTGTGTCTTTGTGTGTTCCCCCGGGGGCTCTCTTTGCCTTTCCCATACGTGGATTTCCTGAATGTGGATTACAACATTTCTTTTTCTCCTCTGTAACTTGGTTTAACAAATTTGGACTTTTCCTGACATTCTGAGCTCTCCCAGCTGCTCGCTCTTTTGACGCCATTTCTTTCACCGCTTTTGAACTGAGACAATGAGTCCCAAAAAGCCACCAATGGGGAAATCTGCATCTGCACCCCCTTTAGCCGACTCCAGCTTGGCAATGCAACATTCGAGAATTACTACCTTACTACAGAAGGAAATGACTGGAAGGGCTCCACAAGAACTATCGGTTACCCAAATGTTCCAGAAACTTTTGAAAAGTATAAATGATCTGCGGAAGGAAATGTCAGATTCCAGAACAGAACTTAAAAATGTCCAGCAAAGTACAGCAGAAAATAAAGAAAAGATTGTGTCGTTAGAGAAGGGGGCGGCTGAGGTGGGGGGGGGAGTTAAGGAGTTACAAAAACAAAATTTAGAGTTAGAAAACCATATCTCAAAAATAGAACTTGAAAGAATGTCTTTTTTTTCTTAGGTTTCAAAACATACTAGAAAATGAAGATATTAAGAATGTTATGAGTGTAATGCTGGCAGAGTATCTTAAAAGAGAAAAAGACCAAATCTGGTGGGATATAGACCTGGTATATAGAATTAATTCAACATATGCTAGAATTCATAATCTCCCAAGAGAGGTTCATGTTAAATTTTTCAGGAGGTCCATGAGGGATGAGGTGCTGAGGGCCCAGAGGGGGGGGCACTGAGATATCATGACAAAGAAATAACCATTCTGAAACAAATCCCCCCCAAAAATAAGAGAAACAAGAAGGAAATATTCCTTCCTGTCTAAGAAATTATACAATAAAGGAATTTGGTTCAGATGGTTGCTGCCAGAGGGAATGCTGATCTTCTGGGAGGGAAATAGAATTAAAAATAAAACATTAATTGAGGCGGAAGCCTTTTTGAATAAACATTCTTCCCTCCTAGAGGACAGAGATAGTGGAGGTGGAGAAAAAACAGAAGAAGCCATGGCCCCACCTGGAGACGGGTGGGTGGGGGAGAGAAAATGATATTGAAAAGACTTAGATCACAAAAATGAGTTTAGTTGAATCATTATTATAACTGTTGATACAGAGAAATGGCAAAGAAAGAGATGATTGAACATATGACTGACATAATGTGAAAATCTGTTTATGCTTATCCTTTACATTATTTTCAAAATTGAAACTTGTGAGGTATGGGAGGGCCACCACTGCTGGCATTAAACCACCAAAATTTTCTATATACCCTGTTTTTGCTCCCTATGTATATTTAAAAAACCAATAAAAAATTTTATGCAAAAAAGAAGAAGAAGAAATAAGCGGCAAAATTAAGCTACATTGGGATTGCATTGAACAGTGTGTTATCTTTCTTTTTAAATGTTATTTTGTGGATGGAATTTGCGCAAGCCTTTTAAAGCGAACAGATCAGTCTTTCTTCTGCTACTTTTTTTATCCTTGTAACCTATGGATTAACATCATTTTTTCCCATCTCTGCGTGATTTTTTTTCTTTTTCTATTTTATCTCATTTAAGAATTTTACTTCTTTTAAACTTGGAATATGAAAAAGATACAAAAGGGGTACAAAGAGGGTTGTAACATTAGAGGGAAAGGAGTAACACTTCCACTTGGAGGCTAGAGGTTTGAGTTTTGGAAACATTGTACTTTCATTTTTCTCTTTGATCATTTTGACTTTGCATTTTAAGGCCTTGCAGTTTACTTACAGAGAGTGATAAGAAGAGCACAGATTTTTTATGCAGGTTTTCTTTTGAACCTTATTGGCAACTGGAAAAAAGTGAAAACAAGGCCTTATTGTGAAAGATTTTTTTTTTTTTTGAAAACGTTTTATTGGTTTTTACAAATTTTAACAATGGGGAAAGGTAAGGTGTGACAAGAACATTTTGAGGACATCTATGTCAGAGGTGTCAGCTCCCTTCGAGGCTTCATACATGAAAAAAAGTAATACAATAAATTTTCCATTTACCTACAAAGTGGAAAGATATACATAAGTAATCATTTCATATTCATGCAATCAATCCGTTATTTCTATAAACATCCAAATAAGAGAGGGGGAGGGGGAAATCAACTTCCACCTGTGACTTTACTCCCAAGTCTACCCTGATTTCTGAGTTGTTCTTTTCCTCTGGCAGCTCTGTGTATTCGCACACAGGGAACAGGCTTCAGCTGTTCCTCTGCCTCACTGCTGTCTAGCTCCATTGGCATCTGATTGCTACCACACATCATTGGCCCCCTCTCTGCCTCTGATGCAGAGCCCTCATCAGAGCCTTCCCCAACCTTGAGAGCCCGTTTTCTCTGGCAGAGACACCACAGGCCACCACAGGCACCCCTGTCATTAGTGACGTCAAGCTGGCCACGCCCTCCCTCCCGAGATCAAACACAACCCTGGTGCGGCCCTCCATGAAATCGAGTCTGACCCGCCCCCTGATTTAGACTCTTTCTCTTCCAGAGGCTCCTGCCTGCTTGTGCATTCCTGTTGCTCCCTGTTCTCCTCGTCAGCGGCCCTGGCTCAACTGTTGGATTCCCACCACCATGGAATGTTCCCGAAGGACTCTGAAAGCCACCGGCTCCTCTCCAGTTTGCCGCAGGGCAGCGCTTGGCCTCATTTGGTCATCGGGCCGATGCGGAGGTTTCGCACGTCAGCTTCTTGGCATCAGGACAAACCTGGCTCTGAGCCAAGTACTGTAAAAACCGACCTCACTCCGGCCGGCCTTCCAGACAAAACCGCCGGTGCTGCCAGGCGGTCTCTCTGGCAGAGGATTGTAGACGAACTGAGACATTATTACAATGGGTTCCATTTGCTTTGGATTGACACGAAAGTCGCCGCTCGGATGGTCTGGAGACTGTTACACGGGCAAATTCTCACCAGGCGGGAGAGACGAAGGGTGAGCATTGGCTGGCTTTGGGGGCGCAGCCAGCAACCTAGCCCCCTGAGCATGACTACCATATTTTCCGGAGTACAAGACGCACCAAGATTTTGAAGAGGCACATTTTTAAAAAAAAAGGTTTTTGCCCTATGCAGACCTCCCAAAAACGGCCCATTTTTTCGCGAAAACGGGCCCATTTTGTGTCAAAAAACTTATCCCAAAGGTTTGGTTGCAATAACGGTAAGACCTGCACCCTGAACTCACCTTTTCACACAAAGCAGAAAAGTTGTTGGATAAAACGGTTTTGACTTATTTCTTAAAAACAAGCAGGGATGCAGCCAGTATTTCTGCAGAGGAAATGTTGGCACCCTGAAATTGATTTTACAAAGTGCTTCCTTGGAGCAAATCCTTCTCCCTGGACTTCTTATAGTGGAAAGGGGAGAGAGATTCAGGGAGGGTCATAAGCCATTATGCGGTTAACTCGGTTTTGGTTTGAGTAATGTTCCATGATTCCAGTATCGTGGCTTATTGAAATATGTTCCAAATATCATCCAGAATTAAATCAGAGTTCGAGGCACAGCTTTAATCAAAGTTCCAATTTAATAAGAGAGACATGTTGGTGCAACCTCTGGAAACCCAAATCTGAAAGCTTCCTGGGTTTCCCCACCCAGTTGAAAGTTCAAGACTTTCTCCCCCATACCCACAAAGTCCATCCCATGGTCCAATCTGCCACTGCAACGCTGGCAGTTCCACCCATCCAGTTCCGGTCAGGTGCAGAGACAAAGGATGACCTTTCTCTTTTTCTAGAAAGAAATTTATTTTGACAACGACACATTCTGCTCCTTATTATTCCCCCCTCCAAATTTCCCACTAATGAAACAGCATAGAAAAAATACTAGAGTGTGTGGCAGGCCAAAGATCCTAAAGGAACATGACTGCAGGCCTTACACATGTTTACGATTACCCGTGCTTTAGGGCAGCGATGGTTATCCCTTTTGGCGCCAAGTGCCCAAGGTGTATGCGTGTGCATGCAAATGCATACAGGTGTGCCCCAATCCCCAAAATGCAATGCAAGCCCCCCCCCTCCGCGCATGCACCCTGTACCCCGCCTCCCCAGTTTGGCTTCCAGGTTGGTGCAGGAGGCTTATTAGGCACAAAACGGGGCCCTGGGGGCGGGGCGGGGGTGTTGTTAAGGGATATCTCCACTGGGAGACAGAAAAGTAGTGCAGTGGAATATGCAGCCAGAGAAATGTTGCTAGTGTACACACAAATAGTAAACTAGACACTGTTAGTAAAAACAAACTAGCTTGACTGGTGTTGTAAAACTATCCTATTGCTTCACAAGCAGTGATGGTATATAGTGAGTCAAACAAAGTCCTTAACAGGTAGCAATTTGCTTACAGTCAGTAAACCACAATGTTCCTTCTTCCAACACAGTTAGTCGCAGCACGTGAGCAGAGAGCAAATCCGTAGATCTTCAAGCAGAGGGAGCCATTAGCAAATCGGGCAGAGAGAGAGAACATGCATTCTGCTTGCTTCCTCTTATAGTTGAAGATAATTACATTCTCCAATTACAGTCTCTAACATTCCAACATCCTTAAAGCCGCAATGACCATTTGTCATCGTGGTATTACATATTGCCTACCCAACTCTAGGAGTCTACTCCTAACAGGTGTCCTCGCGATCTCCAGTTTCTCCCAGGCTTTCTCCTCCATTCCTGCCACCGAAGAGGCGCCTGCGGAGGGTGGAACCTGCATAGATCAGGGAAGGCAGGAGAAAGCTAGGGGGCGCTGGGAGGAAACTACGGAGATTGGTGAAGACCTCGCGCATGCGCGGCAAAGACCCGAAGACCAGCTGGCTGGTGGGAGTCGCGCACACACATGCCCAGTGGAGCTGGGCTGGGTCGACGGCTGAAATGCCCGCAGAGAGGGCTGTGGGTGCCACCTGGTATCACCTGTGACACAGGTTCGCCATCCGGGCCTTAGGGCAATGTATGAAGAGCCTCATGCTTTGGGTTGTGTTTCTTTTTCTGCAGCTGATGAGAACATCCGCGGATCTCTTCCGGCTGGTTCCTTTCTTGGTCTTTATCATCGTCCCTTTCATGGAATTCCTGTTACCTGTATTTCTGAAGCTCTTTCCCGAGATGTTGCCTTCAACCTTCGAAACGGAATCGAAAAAGGTCAGTTTTTCTATTTTGGAAAGAAAAAAAAAAATCCTTTTCCCCCCCTTCATTCCCGGCAAAGTGGCCCAATGCAAAAGGAAAGAGAGTTTTCCTTTTGCCAAGCATGGCCAAGTAGCTGGTTTTGCTCTGTGAGAGAATCCCTTCACCTTTTCTCGCCATTCTTTGCACCAAGGAAGAAAAGCAGAGGAAGAAGCTGAGTGCGAAGTTGGAGCTCGCCAAATTCTTGCAGGAGACGATCGCAGAGTTGGCCAGAAGGAACAAAGCCAGCACAGGGGCAGCTACCCAGCTCTTCTCTTCCTATGTTCAGAAGGTAAGTGCCCCTCGGTCCATAGAAAAACTAGAGTCCTGGAGCTTTAGGCTCCGTTGAAAAATTGTTGATAAGCTTCAAAAGTCTCCCGTAAGACGGAACTGTTTACCGTGTTTTTTGTATAAGACGCACCTTTTTCCCTCTAAAAAGTGGGTGAAAATCTGGGTGCGTCTTATACATTGAATACAGTATTTTTGGCCTCCCAAAATCCCGTCCCGTGCATCCTGTTTTTCGCAAAAATGGACACACAGAGGGTTTAGGATGCCTGCAAAGAGCTCCTAGGGCCGTGATGGCTAACCTTTTTTGGCTCGCGTGCCAAAAGTGGTGGGAGCGCAGCGGGGTCATGCATGGGCGTGCCACACCCATAGTGCTATGTGTGTGACCCCCTGCTTTTGGTGCGCTTCTTTCGCCCTCCCCAGGCTCTAGAGGCTTCCTAGGAGCCTGGGGAGGGTGAAAACAGCCTCCCACCACCCCCTCCAGAGGTTTCAGGAGCTTCCCTGAAGCCTCCAGAGGGCAAAAAATGGCCTCAAAAGAAGGCCAAAATCAGCTGGCCAGCGCACACATACACGCTGCAACTGACAGGGCAGCGCCTCGCGTGCCCTCAGAAATGGCTTCGCGTGCCATAGGTTCACCATCATGGTCCTAGGGGCTGGGGAGGGCAAAAATGAGCAAAGAATGGGTCCATTTTTCACAAAACAGGGCTATTTTTGCCTTCCAAGTCCCCACGAACACTCTGCAGGCCTTCAGAAACTTTCTGCACGCCATATTTTTTGCAGAAAATGGGCCCGTTTTCATGAAAAATGGGCAGATTTTTGCTCATTTTCTGCCCTCCCCAGACCTCAGGAACACGCTACAGGTCTCACACACCCTCCACATGCCCTGTTTCTGCAAAAAATGGGCCCGTTTTCCGCCTCCCTAATCCCCCACTGTCTCGCATTTTTGCCTTCCCCGGCCCCCAGGAGCACTTTGCAGGCCTCTCAAACTCTCAACATGCCCCTTTTTCCCAAGAAATGAGGTGTGCAGAGGGTTTGGGCGGCCTGCAGAGTGCAAACACTTTTTTTTTCTTTACATGTACCTCTTCAAAATCTTGGTGCGTCTTATACTCCGGTGCGTCTTATAGTCTGAAAAATACGGTAAATCAAAACCTTGCCACCTTGGCAACTCTTAAGACTGTTTGGACTTGAACTCCCAGAACTCCCTAGCCAGCATGCAGTCCATGTGTCTTAAAGTTCCCAAGATCGTACACCCCTGGGTTATATCAACCAACATTTGAAACATCAAGAATAACCCTCTTAAAGAGTTTAATGCAGCCTCAATCAACACATTGCTTTCATGTTTATGGAGATTCTCCATCATCCAGGTCATGGTTGTCCCAAAGGGGCCTTTTCAGGAGGCAACTGGACTTTCTGGTTTTTCTTTGAAGATGTTTCGCTTCTCCTCCAAGAAGCTTCTTCAGTTCTCTTCGGAGCTGGAGAAGCTTCTTGGATGAGAATCAAAACATCTTCAAAGAAAACCCAAGAAAGTCCAGTTGCCTTTTGAAGAACACCTTTGGGACAACCTATAAGCTTATATCTTATTTATTTTATTTTATTTTATTTTGTGAGATTTATAGACCGCCCCGAGGGGACTCGGGGCGGTTCACAGGAAAGAATTACGCCGTTTTAATTCTCAGTTTGATGTTAGAAGTATTATTGTAAGTTTGCCTCTTGTAATTTCATACCACTGTGAGGGGCTTATAATAATCTCAACTGAATGCATTTATTAGAAACTGTGTCCTCATCTAAGATAGCTCTCTTCTCCAGTTTTCTGAACAAGAATGAATAATTACAGTAGATCCCAAAAAATCAAAATATATTTCTTGCTGCCAACCGACTTAGATTTTCTATAACTATCATAAAACCAGGAAAATGCAAAAATATTGAAAAACAAGATCCAGAATTAAAAGAGGAAAAATATGAAATATTGAAGTCTGCCAAATCTGTATCATTAAAATCAGTGGCAGACAAGAAATATTTTGCTCGCTGTATTGAGGTTAAAAAAAGGTTGTGTCAAGCTCCCAAGAGAAACTTCAAATGACTCACGGCCTCACGTAGAAGTTCAAAGAAATGTCCATTTATTGAAT
>JAPKID020004990.1:0-11373 GCA_026931265.2 Tropidonophis doriae | reverse complement strand
TCTATCTATCTATCTATCTATCTATCTATCTATCTATCTATCCATCCATCCATCCATCCATCCATCCATCCATCATCCATCGATCGATCGATCTCTATATGATCTAAGTATCTAATCTTATCTCCTCTCTGTACTTGTTTAAACTATGCTTCCATAGGTAGGGTGGCTGGTGACATTTCCCTCCCTGCCCCCATCTGTACATTTAAATAAGAATATGGAAATTTCCCCCCAAAATCTATGTGCTCTTTTTCTCTTGTCTTATGAAGCATTTGCCTTTTCGACAATTAGCAAACAATAAGCCTAACAATATTAGGCTTATTAACAATCTGCAAGGAAGATTGTTTATGACTAAATAGTTCAGAATATGTACTTTTACTTTGGAGTGTTGTTTCATATTTTTCCATGTGGACATATATATGCAAAAACACACTTAAAAATAACAACACCCAAAAATACTTGGTTTAGGGAAAAGGAAGTCTTCAGCTGGTAATCTTGGATATCAAAACATCAATACTTGAGCCAAGCCAGGGAACAAAATTCATTATCCTAACCAAGTTTTACACACATATGCACAACAGTTATACAAAAGGATCATATAAAATTGTGTACAAAGGATCATATGAAAGGTTGGGCACAAAAATATTTATAAAATATAATATACTGTACATTATATTATACATATAATACATATAACATACAAATTATATAAGTAAGTATATTATATTTTATAAAGGTTTCTTTTGTGCCCAGCCTTTCATATGAATATACAAATTATACTTGTGTATAGAGATACAAATATAAATTACATCAATATTTGTGATTGACCACAATCAATTTGGTTCCACTTTTCATAAAAATGAAATAATAGTTGCTTTTGCTAGTCCTGCTGCATCTTGTCTATGGATCATTCATTCAAGTAATGGTTGTCCTAAAGGTGCTTTTTCCAAAAATCACTTGGACTTCTTCAGTTAGTTAGAAAGGTAGTTAGAACTAAAGAAGCTTCTTGGATGAGAAGTGAAACATTTCCAAAGGAAAAAAACCCCCAAGAAAGTCAAGTTGCCTTTTGGAAAAGCATCTTTGTGACAACCTAATGGAACACCTTTGAAGTAATGAATAAATTATACCATATAGAGCAATATTTTTGCAGAAATATTAAGTGTTTCAAATGTTTTGGACTAGAATTGTTAGGACTGGATTTGCTACCATTCCTCACAATTAGTCATACAGTAATTATTGAAGTCAAGCCAAAAATGGAGGTTAGTTTCCCTGATATATTTCTTGTGATTTATCATATTTCCTAAATCCATCAGGTATTTGTGATGGTATTTAGCAAGGTACAGGAAAAGGAAGTCTTTGGTCCACAAATCTAACTGATCTACCATATTGGCCTGTTGTGGGCCAGCCAGCTCCAGATGAGCTGCCGATGAACTCCTCTAGTGAGGAGTACTATGAGTTTGCTCTAGAGGAGGAGGCCGAGAGTGAGAGAGCAGAGAGCCCGGCTAGGCACCTGGGGCTTGGTGAGTGGGGAGGAGGAAACCCAGTTTGTCCCTGATGTCAGGCTAAGAAGGATTGAGAGGAGGCAACATCAATTAGCAGAACGACGCAGTCGGAGATAATTAGTAGCAGATGCCTAATTGACTGGCCCCTCCCAAGAGGCTTTAGAAGAAATCCTTGGTACATAGAAAGGTTTGCAGGAAACAACAGAGAGGTTTACAGAGTCAGAGTTGGAGAGTTTGTATCGTGTTATCTTCTAGTCAAAGTTAGTTCAGGCAAGCTGCCAAGTAGCAGTCAATCTAGTCATTTGCCTTGTGTCGGGAGGGAGCCAGAACACCCCACTAACCTGCTTTCCAGCTCTGTTCTCCTGTGCAGGAGAACAGAAGACCCAACCAATCAGCTGGGATGCCAATCAACTGGGACTTGGGAGGCAGCAAACTGCTCCCTCAAAATTTCTGCTACTGGTTTGCCAGAACTGGTCAGAACTGCCTAAATACCACCTCTGGTTATTCCCCATCTTCTTCAGTTTTTCTTAATATTGAAAATACTGCCTTCTAGAAACTTATTCACAGCTTTAATATATTTAAATGTTTCAATCATCAGTAAAGATGTTTCTAATGGCGGTGCTATTGTTGCCAAGCAAATATTAATACTTAATCTTTCAGGATTCAATTTGTGAGATAACCTTTCAAAACAAATCCTCAGAGTTCAGTTAGGAAGCACTGGAACCATTTGCTTGCCTGTGACTAGTGCAAATAAAGAGACTGGAAACATTCCAGTGTAAAAGAAAAACAAGTGAATGTGATAAAATGTGATAAAAAATATGGTAAAGTACAGAAAGGAATGTTTCAGACAGAAGTGTTAGCCATAGGTTATATGCATCACGTTCTAGCTTTAAAACCTGAAAGCTCAAGGTAGATCAAGTAAAGAATTGACATAAAATTGCAGATTGCTTATACACAACCATGTTTTTTGTGGATCTTTTATTCCTTGCTTCAATGAATGCATCTATTTTTTCTTATCAACTTAAAGCTCTATTCATTTTCACTAATATGGTTTCTGCAAAAATATTTAATGTTCTTGCTATCAAGATGGTTAACATTACATAACTACATTTTACTGCACTGTTTTGACAATTTCATGTTGTACACTCAGAACTACCGTCTAACCTGCTGAAGTGCATATATTTTTCAGATAGAGAGAATTAACAGTTTGGAGAAAGAATCAGATACTTCACAATGAATTTGTAAAAAAAGGTAATGAGGATGGAAACAGTTATGTCAGTCATTAAATGCCAATAAAAGAGCAATACCACCCTAAGAAAAAGTTACTTCCATATCTATCATTTATTGACACAAATTATATATTATATGATTGTTCATGAAAATTTATAATGCAGTTTTATTCTTTAGGAATGTAAAAAGAAAAAAGGACAGTGTTCAACCATTTTTATGATGCTTGCTACAGAATGGTATTTTTTTGTGCAAGAAGAATTAAACAATAACTAAGAAATAAACAGAAGAATAAACCATTAAAATTCTAAATTCTGATGATTGTCTTGATTGAAATCTCCTTTTTCCTCAAGGTTTTTCTTCTGCACATTATACTTAGCTGCTAACAAGCTACTTTGGGAAAAAATCTTGTAAGGCCCCTCAGTGCCTGGAGAAAAGGTACTCTCTTATTTATGACCCATCCTGCAGTTTTCTGGTTGTAAGGATCTGAAATATTAATCAATTTCTATGTATCGTACCACAATATGTGCATATATACAATCACGTCAAGAGAAAACATTGAACTGCCTTTTTATTTCATTACTCCAATCTCTTTATAAGACTTGGCAGGCACTGACAATTTTTTCTATTCTTCATTTAATAGGGTATACATTCACTTTTTTCAACTTACTTTTGCAAAGAAGGTACTGGGAACACTTTAATGAATTAAAGGGTTATGTAACTTATATAATTGTTGATATATATAGTGTCACAACACCCTGGTATGCCCCAAATATGGGAGGGAGCAGAACTGCTTCACTTTTCTGTCTTTCAACTCACCACAGGAGACCGTCCAGGCAGAAAGCTATTTTTTCGTTGCCTTTGTAATATTTGTGATCCGTTTTTGTGCTGATAAATAAATAAATAAATAAATAAATAAATAAGGGAAATTAGTATAGATCTATTTCAAGCTATTTAGCTCTCATCAGCTAGCCATACCCTTACTGGGATTTGAACCTGGGCTGTTTTATATGTTAGGCAGTTGTATTAGCCACTAAGCCACAAGCTCTCCTCCCTAATCAATTCACTTAAAAAGGAGCTTTTAGGGTATTCTGGAAGGCCAAAAACAAAGGGCTATGGGACATTATGATCCACAATCTGGGGGGAAATGTACTTTCTGGTTTGTGTTAGCTTACTTGACATTTGCAACTAGCAATAGATTTAGACTTAGAATAACTTTATTGTCACTCTGAATGTATACTAATTGGCTTACATTACAATGAATTTTTGTTGCAAAAAGCTTTCAAAGGGTCTAGAAAGTCATGAAAAAATTATATTTTTGGAGAACTCTTTCCGAACTTAGAGAGAGGCTGATTTGTATCTACAGAAAGACGTATTTTCAAAAATCGTGTCTCCTACTCATGCCCAAAAAACAGTACAGACCACATACTTGCTTCAAATATGACCACCTCATTCTGCTGTATGTGCAGATCTTGGGATATTGCTCCTCCTTGGGCAACATCTCAAAATATGTTAAGTATTTTCAGAGCATCATCCAGCCATCCTTAATTGATGTCACTATTATTATTTTAACCCAATGGCTGGATGAACGGAAGATGCTCATGGAGAAATGACTTAAACAGTCTTCCAAATATGCTGGAACTATATTTCACTGACTATCTAAGAATTGTGACACCTCTTCTCCTAACACATTTGGAAGAGATGTGATTTGGAGCAATCTGCTTGCAGGTGGGAGGGATTACTTACATAAGGCAAAGAGATGAAGAAACAAAGGGATAAGGGTGATTGTTATAGGAAAAATAGAAGGAGGAAGGATTATTGCAAATATTTACCTGGTTGAGTTATTTATAATAATGATAAAGGCAAGGCACAAGTCTAATAAATAAATACATATTTGCACAGGATGATACAGTACAAATGAATAGCTGAAAGCCATCAAACAGCAAAAAAAAAAGGTACATACCATGGACCGTACAGTGGAAACATTTCTGTTCTTCAGGAAAATCTCAAAGGATTCCAAAAGATTCTTCTTCAAAGGCTGGGTCTGGCGCAACAGTGGTTTATACGCTTCCTTAACCGCATCTTGCACGTGCTGGACAGCTAAAGATCATTGGCTTAGTTAAGGTTATGAGCAGTATCATTTCAATTGAGTTTTTAGTTTTAAAAAAACGGAACACTTTGAACACCTGCTGTGACCCATATTGTTGAGTCTCTGTGTAGTACCTAATTGGCAGGTCTGGTGGAGAGACATTACTGATCTTATCAAAGAGATCTGCACTATTGTGGAGACCAAACCTAAGAGTGAATCAAAATTCAGTCATAACTTACCTGTGAGTGAAGATCCCAGTTCGCTTTGGAATGCTAAAATGGAAACAGGAAAATAAATATTAGATTGAAATTAAGAAGCTGAAGTATTCCTTTGAAAGAGGTGAAGGAAGAGAAACAATAGGACACGTTGTTTACTCAATGTTATTTTTTTTATTGACCCAGAACTAAATGATTAAAAATCTCCAAGCTTCAACCCATGTATGGTGAAGGTTCACAATTGCACAATATTTGGAAGTTCAATAGAGACATATAAAATACTAGTAATTATTCTGACAAAGAGACAAAAATTAGTTGGAGATTGATTTTCCAAATGCTGATAAACTACAACTCCTACAACTGAAACTGTAGTGCCACACTGCCTTTGGGTGACTAAATAGGGCATTTTGTTGACATGGACACCCAGACATCTTTCTGTCTCTTTCCTTCATAGCCAGACCTCATATACATGTCAATCCACTTAATTTAGTTATGGTTGATAGAATTAACCCAGTTTTTTTAGGTTCACACAGGTCACTGAATTATAAGCCAATGGTGTTGGATGGCTTCACATCATATATTGAGCTGCAAACTAATCATCTACATTGTAGGCTAGGATTTTTTGCAAACTTAACCTTTTACTCACAGTTAAAAGTCATCTTGTGTGATCTTTGGTTGACAGCTCTATCTTGTTTGTTTGTTTGCTTAAATTGCTCCACAAACAATCATGTTTTTTCTAATTTTCATATACACATTTTTTGAAAGCATAGATATTAAACATACCATCATAAGTGAGTGTGTAATCTAACATTGTTTGAAATCCCTGGTTGAGATAAACTATAGAAAAACAAAAATACAAAGAAATTAGAAAGAAAAGAAAGATGCCTGACCCTGACTATGGCAAACAAATCAGTGAAACATTTTTTTCACTCACCGGGGTCTTCTTCACAGATTTGGAGTTTTTCAACTCCATATGCCATCACTGTACCCAAAGGAATTAGCATGGACTTATTTTTCATTGTCTTGTGCTGGGCCTGGAGATTTGAGCACAGGATGTTAAGAATGTCTCACCCTAGACCAAGTCACAGATTGTGAAGGAAGCAAGTTAGCAATCCATAGGCATTCTCATCATCTCACAGAAAACAGGCAGGGATGATTCCACCCTCTAGTGATCAGTGATAAGTTGTCTAACTGGAAACTCGTAGCCCTAAGGTTACCCAATGGAGACAAAAGGGTTCTGCCAAAGACCATGAAAATGCATCCCACCCATCTTATTTACAGCTATGGGCAGTCAGGGAACCTTTCATATGAATGTAAGTAGTGAGCACTACTCTTCTAACAGCAGACCTCATTATATTCACTTTGGAATACATGAACACATAAAATGAGTATATATCAATGGGGACAGTAGGATAGTAGGACGGTAGGCACGCTGGTACGCTTATGCAGGCCCCCTTAGGGACCTCTTAGGAAACATATGAGGTCCACGGTGGACAGTTTAAGGTTAAAGATATGGGGTTTGAGGAACTAACAACAGAATCAGGTAAAGTGTTCCAGGCATTGACCACTGTATTTCTGAAGTCATATTTTCTGCAATTGAGTTTGGAGCGGTTTACTTTGAGTTTGTATCTATTGTTTGCCTGTGTCTTATTGTGGTTGAAGTTGAAGTAGTCATTTACAGGTAGGATGTTACAGCAGGTAATTTTGTGTACTATGCTCAGGTCAGAATGTAGGCAGTGTAGTTTGAGTTTGCCCAAGCCTAAAGTTTTAAGCCTAGTAGCATAAGGCTTAATCTTCCTTAGCTTTTCAAGCTTTTCAAGGTCAACCCATTTAAACTGTTACTACTTAAATAAACGATTTCCCCCCTAATCTCACATTTAAAATTAAGTTTGATAGCAGTTATAGAGGCTCTGGGGCCAAGTTCATGTTTTGGTCAGAGAGATTAAGTTTGTGCTTATGCCTATGAAAAAGATAAAATACTTGATCAATCAACTCCTTCTTAAGGAATGATATTGTGGTGCTTTCAGACATTAAACTGTTTGTTTAAAAAGCAAGAAACTGCAAAAAGATGAAGCCAAAAATGATAACCACACCTGGACTTTAAGTATGTTCACTGCAGAAACTTCCCCCTTCCCACCTGCCTGGATAATCTCTTCAATGAGAAAGGGCTCGGTTATCTCCAAAACTTCTGTCACAATGTACAAATGGAGTTTAGGGTAGATTTGCTGGATAACGCTGAGAGAGAGATCTCTCTTCCTACAAACAAAATGCAAGATGGTCATAGCCGCAGTTCTTATAATGGAGTTCTCACGAAATTCCTGGAAACTTTATTCTATCCTGGGGGAACCATCCAAGGCTTCAGAATGAAATCCTTTCACCTAGACTGGAACTGGCCCCAAGCATTTTACTATCTGCAGTAATGCCTATAGTGGGTAAGAAAGTTCTCCTTTCCACAACAAACTATCGCATCTTAGATGATGCCCTAAAAGAAACAAACTGTTGGAGTTTAAACTCAGCTCTATGTTTAACTACCCTGTCCTCAATTCCTTTACCTAAGAGGAATTGGTATTATGGGCCAGCAGAAACAGTTTTCAGCAGATTGAGATCAGTACAGAAGTGTTTGAAAGGCCAGAAAAAAGGTGACTGGGAAAGATGAGAGATGAGATCCCACTGCCTTAAACAGGACATTAAAAAGGGACTCGGCAAACCCTAAATTAGGATCAAAGCAATTTCTCTAGCATTCCCTACCCTAAGTATAAAGACTTATTGCCCTACATAACAGAATCCTTGCTCCCCTCTGCCCTGTTTTCAACAAGATGCATTATTAAGTCCTGGAAGATAGGATCTTAAATCTAAGAGAACTGGCAAGACTTCCCATTTTCTTTCCTGAATCTTCCCATCACTTAAGTCCACAGAGATACTGTGGGAAACTGCCTTGACTGATCTTGAATAGTTTCCTCTGTACAGTGGGAACGTTGATGTGGTTTTTTTTTTAGACAGGCTATTCAAATGAAAATCCAGATGATAAGGCCCTCTCACAAGTTAGCATGAATGTTCTACACCAGTACTTTTGCCTGAATGAGTCTCAAGAGATTTATAAGAGTTCTTCCAGAGCACCATAATTACCCCTTATTTCATTGCGATCCATTAAGTCTCCAAATGCATTGCAGCAGATAGGTCAAAGCCATTTATTTATCCCTTTTTCAGCTTTTAATAATACCAAAATTCAATTTCCCCTTGTGCTTCATGGTTGGATTATGAATGTTTTTGAGACATTTTTTTTTCATGTACAATTCTCGGGAACCTAGTTATTAATTAGCTCCTATTCTTCCATTCGTGTCACACCCTTGGGTAATAATAAGCAAAGCCATATTCACCACAGCTCTCCTGGGTCCACATAAGTTTTTTGGAGATGTACTGGAGAGGCATTCAAGCAAGCTAAGGCCAATCCACCAACGTCTACTTCTGTAGACCGTATCTTAAAGTTCAGCCGTCCTACAGATTTGTGGCATGTGTTAGCAGAAAACAAAAGTGGCTCAGAATGCTTCGGCTCTAAAAATAAATTGAAAGCAAGCAAAAGACAATGCTCAAAATACAGTCTAATTGTTTTACCATGGTCAAACCCATTGGAGCAAACCTTACACATTTTTCCTCTCTTTTGTATGCTCAGATTCCTTTTAAATAAGAAATAACCCCAATTCATTGAATTCATATATAACACTGGTTCTGATTTAGCAAGCTGCATGAATCTTGCCACTGTGATTTGTGAATCCAGGTTTATGTCTTAGCACAATGCTTGCATGTAGGACTACATCTGAATCAGGGAAATTACTGCAAAGGATTGGTCTTCAGATCAAAAGAGGAATCTACACAGACTGTACTAAGTCTATGAGCTTGATGCACAATTTGGGTGTGGTTTCTGAAGGACCTTTGTTTCTCCTTTGGTCCTAGGGCTCCCAGAAAACTGTCCAGGCAGTGTTTATTCAGAATGATCTCTATGAATTAATTTGAACAAGAATTTGAAAAAGAAGAATACCTATTTCCATTATTGCTTCTTCCTGGAGTACATCTGCCAGTTTGAAAGAGATTGGGGAATATTTTCTATTGTTCCAAGGCCATCTAGATGGCTTTTTAGTCACTAAAGAGAGAAGTTGAAAGCCATCATTTTGTGCCAGGCTGCTCACAGGAATCAGTTTCCCATCAGAATCCAGTTCTTGGGTAAGCTGCTTGGCCAATTTTTTAAACATTTTTTCCCCACCAATGGACAAATGGGACAGAAATGGTATTGGCAAGGAGATCTCAAACAACCTGAAAGAAGGGACAAAAGAAATCATCATCATCCTGAATCAATCCATAGCAGCATGAAGTCATCTTCATTGAGTAGATCATAATCTACCACCCACAATCTGTAACTTCCATTTATTAAAATAAAAATAAACAAATATGTTCTATGCATTGTTATACAATCCATAGTTAAAGATATCACAAAATTGCTGATTTTTATCCTTAAATTAAGTGAACTTAACATTTTTAAATTTCTCTTTCCTGTGATGCCTGACTGAAACTATCTCAAAAGTGGTTTTTTTTTTCCCAAAAAGCAACTAGACTTTTTCCTTGAAGATGTTTTGCTTCTCATCCAAGAAACTTTTTCAGCTGGAGGAAAAAAACAAACCACTTTTTGGTGGGGGAAACTACTTTTGAGATAATCTAGATCTAAAAAATCTAGGATCTAGAGCAGGGGTATCAAACTCAAGGCTAACCCTAACCCTAACCCCAAGACCTTTGACGTCAAACACAACCCTGATGCAGCCCTCCATGAAATCAAGTTCCACACCTTGAGCTAGAAAATCTCCATAAACATATGACTGAAGTGATTTCAGGGCATTATAGGAAATTTTAAATGACAAGCATTTTATAGTAGATGGCTCTTGTGTTGCTTCCCAGAAGCTGACTGCCAGCAATAAAATTTGCTGATTTGCACTAACTAATCTGGGCCTCATCAGATAGGAGCTTGTTTCAAATGTAAAGCTGTTCTGAATGTCACCTTTGAGAGTGAAGAATTTACGCCATAGATTTAAGCTCATAAACCATTATTTACAATGGCTTAGAGTTATTATTGTAACACAGTTGAGAGGTTCTTACAGTTACGTCTCTATAGGAAAGTATGAGTTTTGATAGGGGTTACCAAATATACTCCCTGGATTCTTTGGTGTAAGATATAGAAAAATGTACATATTGAAAATAAGATATGTTCGTTTTGTATATACTCTGGAATCTGAGCTTTAAAATCTCTCTATCTCTCTATCTCTCTATCTCTCTATCTCTCTATCTATCCATCCATATCTGTCTATCTGTCTGTCTAGCTATCTATTTACCTTTCTATCAAATTTGTATGCCACCATTACTGTGATTTTGCCAAACTCTTGAAATGTGGAGATAATTAATCACACTATTACTCTTAGATTGTTGTTTGAGATTGTTCCTGTAATAGGCCCATATTCAACCTTACTAGACTTTAGAAAAAATATATTTTCCCATTGACTGGGAAATAGCAAGGCTATCTGCCCAAGATAAATATACCTTAGCTTTCTATTCAATTTTGTATTTAATATTTATTAAATATTTTATTCAGGTTATTTTATCTAACACCGAGTTCAAATACATGTATAAATTGCCTTTGGGCCATAAATAAAATTGATTGGTTCAGTTTCCTTGTTAGCTTTCTGATTATCTGATGTTGGACTGGTGTTGCACAAAGGAGTTTCTAGGCTTTTGAAAGTTTCCCCAAGCTAAGTTCATCCCATTAATTCTCTCAAAATGGTTATATTCCCTATCTTTGAGAGAGAGACAGGATATTTGAGGAAATGATTTAAAAATATTTATTAGTCAAGTGCATTTCTTATCAATGTTTTAAAGGCAAGATGAAAAGCAAAGAAGTATCATTAATCATTATTCAAATATAATTAATCAAATATCAGTTCCAGTTTATAACAATAATTACGATTCACATGGGTTGGATCTGGAATTAACCATATTGAGAAGGAGATCCTTGAAATTAGTTCTACTGAAGGTGGTCATGATATCAACAGATGAATCTAAATATGACTGTCTGGAATTTTACTACTAACAGAGATACAAAAGTGGGTGGTAGATATAAAAAGGTTGACTACCCCTGAGCTACAACATGAGCGTCAAACTTGCAGCATCACATTGCTGTCATGTGACTTTTCCTTTCGCAAAGCTGGGGTGGGTGTGGTCAGTGCAGGATGCATCTGGCCCACAGGCTGCCAGTTGACACCACTGAGCTATAAGATCACCAAAGGCAATTAAGAAACATAATGAA